>JBBPLC010000015.1:0-244826 GCA_038089535.1 Hemileccinum rubropunctum | reverse complement strand
CTGACGAAGATGGACGGCCGCTTTGGATTGTCCTGAAGCATCTTGCTCTACGAGATATCGGGATTGGATCACGGGGGGCGGCCCAGACAAAGTGCGCGGGTCGTGGGTCATTGGTACATGGTGCGGAAGCGGAAGGGACCCAGCAGGCACAGGGGCACGAACAGGGAAACTTGCCGGCGAAATCTGACTGCATGGTAGGGGAGTACTTGGTGGCGGAGTGGGGAGGGGCGCTAACCATGTAGTAGGTACGGAAGTTGGAGCTGAGCGAAGTGACTGCTAAAGATAGAATTGAGTGGCCCTGGACATGGATATCTTAGTAGATGATGGAACGAACCTGAGCCATAATACTTTCGGAACTGCGTCGTCGTTGATTTCCCTTCTGATCCAAAAAGGGATGAAAGGAGCTAGGGGATATTACAGATGTAGGTGATGCGGAGGTGTTGTTCAGGCTTTGATCGGAGGTGCGGAACTGTGTAGGATTTGCGAGCTGGCACTAAGCAGGATATTGCGAGTCAGCCTACCTCAGAACACACTACCGGAATGAGACCCCGTGCTACATGTGGGGGCGGGAGCTGGATCAGTACAGTTGGGTATCACGAGCAAAGATTACACGCACCTGTACCTTGGGACTGATGTGAAGTAGCACGGCTCGTGTCGAAGACAGCTTTCAGCCTAACATAATTTTCCCTCAAGAGGCGATACTCCCTGTCGAGCGACGCGTGCGCATCCCGGACGGCTTGGAGTTCTGCACGAATGTGATGGTGGGGGGAACCCGTGCCAGTGGAAATACAGTGAAACAGTTCCTGGTACTTTTGATTGATTATGGCGTGATTTTCCTCGCTCGTGCGCAGCTTTTCTTGCATGTCGGAGAGGCGGAGCATTTGCAGATTCTGGGGTGCACCAGAGAAAGCTAAACGATCGTTGAGCGTGTTGACTGTGTTAACCAGACGGCAATTGTCTTGATATAACTTTGCATTATGGGATTCAAGCGCGCGGATGTGATGTAAGGTAGCTTGATGCCTTTCTGGCAGTGGCATGGATTCCGATGTGCACGTGCCATGAGTACCGCCAGGAGGGGGAGTTGGCGTTTCGGGAGGATTCGATATATGTGGATGGTTGAGAGGCGTGGTGAAATTCCTGCGAGACGCAAGCTGATGGTTTGGAGGCCAGTAAAGTCATTTGCCACTCACTCTTTGTGTAGCCGAGGGGGTGATTCTCTTGGGTGTACAGACTGGACTTGAGGCTTAGGATGTTCCTGGTGTTCGTTGACCATGGGCGGTGGTATCTGCTTCAAGGGGGCAATCTGGACGGAGGGGAGCAAGGTGAATCCAAAGTTGAGGGTGAGTCTCCTTGAATCGGCACCTTTTTATGTAAACGGAATCATATACATACAAAGAACACGAGGTGAATGCGAGGCGAACGCGTGATGCTTGTAGTGACCCAATGAATGATCGTATTTGCAAGGAGTGAACGCATTTTGTCGAAACAAAACCAATCGACTGAAAACTTTATGTTATGTCGAAACAAGTGTACGATACTGAATATGAATATCGTATGTCTGCGCTGACTCATAGTCTCTGCTCGGGTGTCATCACGTGCTGTGGTATGTCAAGACCGTTCACTCGCTCGCTCCCATGAACCATCGCGATGGCTGTTGCGGATTCCCCAGTCCTCCCTTCTCTCTTTCTTCGTCCCCGCTCTCTTAAACGCTCCCATGCCAGCACGGATGACACTCTCGACTCCCTTGTTTTCGCCGCCGCCGCTGCATCCGCTCCCCACATAACTCGTAATCACTCCGGCCATGCCAGAATTCATCCTCACCACTCCCCTGAGCGACTCAAGTGTTTGGATGACTTGCCTCCGGAGCACAAGTTCAGTGGGCAAGCACCGAGGAGGCTACGTTTACAAGAGAAACCGTCCAACGACAAAGAGAATAGACCGCAGCCGTTCCGCCCTACAGACGTACTCACCCCCTCTCTATCTCGAGCGACGGAGCCCACCACTCCTGCTCTCACACACGACACACACCCTTTAGAATCTAGAGTTCAAGTGCGATGCATGGCTCGCACCCGTATACCCACCCCTCACGGAACCGTCTTTCTACATCTCTACCACAATAACCACGACAACAAAGAACATCTCGCAGTCATCATCGACCCCGCGCAATATTCCATAGACACCCAGTCCTCCTTACCACCCATACGTAGTCACTCCCTTGATGCTATATGGAGTGATGACGAAACACACGAAGATCGCATTCTCAGGGGTGCATATGTAGGCAGACTTTCCCCTCAATCTAAAATCCCTTCTCGTCCTATAGACCATTCGCGTCCCCCCACCGACGTTCCGCTCCCGCTCGTCCGTATTCATTCCGAATGTTTCACCGGCGAAACTATTGGAAGCATGCGCTGCGATTGCGGTGAGCAGCTTGACGAAGCTATTCGCCTCATCTCCCAGCCTATCCACACTTCCTCAGCTACTATACCCGGCCGTGGTGCAGTCATCTATCTCCGACAAGAGGGTCGTGGCATTGGCCTTTTGTCCAAGATTCGTGCCTATAACCTCCAAGACATAGGCCACGACACCGTCACGGCCAACCTCCTCCTAGGTCACAAAGCGGATGAGCGTGGTTATGGTATCGCTGCAGCCATCTTGAGGGATCTTGGCTTGGGCTCGGAGCAGGGCGAGGGTATCCGGCTTTTGACGAACAATCCAGACAAGGTTATTGCACTTGAGAACGAGGGGTTAAAGGTGCTCGAGCGCGTACCGATGGTACCGAGGTCATGGAAGTGCCAGTCTGAGTCAGTCCTTGAGGCGGGTGTCACCATGATCGGTGGGGATATGGAAAAGGGTGCAGACCTGAACAAGTATCTCCGGACAAAGGTCTTACGGATGGGACACATGCTACCGTTGACTATGATTGACGCAAAGGAGGAGTAGTACACACTTGCTCTTGTGATTACCTAATCCGCATCTAAATCATTCAAAAATATCTTCAAGCTGCTCAAAGACATCCTGCCATGTTCGATCCACTGAGTTCGACAAGCTCCATCTTCGCCAATGCAGACGACGACTCCAATCCACCGTGGCCGACTACACCTCACGAGCCTAACTCACCGATACCCAATCTCCGTCGGGCTCCCTCACCATCGGTCACCACACACAAGATACAGTCAGATGGCCTCTTCGGAAAAGAGCCGAAAATCTACGGTGCACCGGAACCTGGTCTTATCTCTCCCCAAACCACTGTAGGCTCCAATGGCGTAAAATTTGAAAAGAGTGAGCCTTATCTTCGTGTGCGGATTACTGGGTTGGATCGCAACAGAAGGGATATTCTCTTCAAATTCGATGCCCAAGTGCGTAATATATCCATCAAACGAGTTGGAATCCGCTGCATCTTTGGGGCTTATTTCGCACACACAGACGAACCTTTCTAATTTCACCGGCACGACATATCGCAACGTTTCCCGCTCATTCGCCGAATTTCAACAATTCTATGACGCCTTGCTCAACAACTGTCCGCATACTATCATCCCGGCTCTTCCGCTTGCCCAGACCTCTGCACCCACTGACGAAGAAGATGATCGCCTGGTACGAATCATGTTACAAAGATGGTTGACGCGGATATGCGAGGACCCGATCGTCATGCATGATGAGGACTTGCGGTCATTCATCGAAAGTGATTTTGGCTACCAGCCGATGCCCCGCCCGAGGCGGAAAACAGGCTCTGGCTTTGCGCTCATCCGTCGCGGAGTGCCAGACGAAGATGAGGGGCTTCAGCGTGCAAGATTCGAGCTTACCAAACTTGAAACACAATTCTTTGAAGCTGCAAAAGCCGTTGACAAGCTTTCGCTAGCCAGGAAATGTAAATTGTTTCTCTGCTCGTGTTCGTAACTCAAACTGATTGCTGAACCTCATGACAGCGTTGTCCACTGCACACACTGAAATGGGAAACAAACTCGTCAATGTTGCATCTTCGGAAGCTCATCCCCCACTAGGTAACGCACTGCGGAAATTGGGAAGGGCGTGGCACAGTCTCGCCGACCTCGACCAAGCACAGTCCATAAGTGAAGGTGTAGTCATTGGTGATACATTTGGTTATCAAGGGATGAACGCACGTTCTGCCAAGGAGGCGTTACTCCAGCGAGCGAGTGTTTTGGAGGAATACCAGGCCGCTCTCAAAGCAACGATATCCAAGAGAAGGAATATAGAGAGGTTGAAAGCTAGCTCTAGTATTAGACCTGAACGTGTGGACGAAGCGCTGGAGGAGTTGGAGGAGGTAATGATCTCGCCGCCCGTGAAACACGTCTCATCGAAATGTTTTTATAGGCCAACAAATACGAGCAAGTACTTGCACAACGCGCCGATGGCATTTCTCAAAACCTTCATCGCGCTTTGGAAATACATACCAAAACAGTAACAGACGACATAACTGCTGCATTGATTGAACATGCACGTTCCTCTATCCAGTACGAAAAGCAGCTGCTCAGAGAACTCGAAGCTGTCAAGGGGGATGTCAGCGCCGCCGACCAGAAGGCCGCCCTGCCAAAACCTAATGGCTACCCCAAACCTTCCATCATCCTGCCGTTGGAGGACGACACCCAGACGACTATGAGAGCCGCAGCCACAGCACCCCCTGTTCCGCGCTCATCCAGTGGCTTCCCCACTGGCACACCACCAGCAACTCAAACTGTGTTCCGACCACACAGTGCTGTTCCCCAGTGTCCAAGAGCAGGTCCATCCACAGCACGGAACACAACCGCTCCACTGTCTCCACCAAATTCTGCGCCTGGTCGTTTCGGAGATGGGACTCAATCGATGTTTGTGAAACCTACGCCTTCACCTTCCGGACCTCCGGTCGCCGGTCCTTCGTCTTCTTCGTCCTCACATCCCTGGGAACCGCTTGGCAGTACAACACAAACATCCACACCTACTCCTCCATCGTCTGGCCATCCTCTTGCTGATGCGGATCATGCCTCCACTCCGGCAGCGTTTACGAGTACACAACACCGGGCCCTTGATCCTCTCGCACATTTGGCACCGACAAATATGTCGCAGTCAATGCGCTTGCAGCCCTCACGGCCACGGTTGGACGCAAGGGTTGCTGCGAGCAAATTGGCGAACATGTTCTGAGATTAGAAATGGTACTCCTAGTGGCTTGCACATATTTTTTTACCGTGTGATGAGCGTGCGTTCTCTATATGCTGTTGTAGTAAACGGACTTGGCACGAGGAGAGTATGCTAATGACATTTATTCAGTTGCGAACCTAGAACAAGGAGGTTGGTCCGATAAGCTTCTGCGACTGAATGGGCGAGAGAGCAATTTACAAACGGCTAGAGTTAATCTCAAAGGAATCTGGTTCGAGTCCTATTAATTTTCGCACGGTATACGAACATCATCTCTGCGCGTATGGCAACAGCGTACATTCATTTGTGCTCAGTACATTGGAATATCAGACCAACTGTTTGAGTGCTTCAATCACTTTGTCACCGAGTTCAACGGTAGTGGCTTCGCCACCCAGGTCAGCCGTTCTCGCGCCAAAACCCCCAATGCTTTTGTCATCAAGAACCTTGCGGACAGCAGCCTCAACAGCCTGTGCCTCTTTCTCAAGCCCAAGAGAGTACCGCAGAAGCATCGCAGCACTGAGGATGGTTCCAACAGGATTTGCGATCCCCTTACCGGCGATGTCTGGCGCAGAACCATGGATCGGTTCATATATGCCCGATGTAGGCTTGAATGATGCATCTGAAGGCGATGCTGGCGCTCCTGCAAGAGACGCAGAAGGCAATAATCCGAGAGAACCGGGTATGACACTAGCCTCATCTGAAAGACTAGGGACATACGTTATCAAGCGAGTACGGGATTGGCACACAAGACACGTACATGTCACCAAACATGTTTTCGGTGAGAATGACCCCGTTCAATTTCCTCGGGTTGGCCACGATCAGCATTGCGGCAGTGTCGACCAAGTAGTGATCGACGGTTAGTTGGGGATATTCATCCTTCAACGTCTCGACCACAACTTTCCTCCAAAGTCTCGAGCTCGCGAGGACGTTGGCTTTGTCGATCGAGTGGATCGGGAGAGGCGGGTTCGCAGCCAATGCAATTTGTGCTGCGACACGGGTAATCCTCTGTACTTCTGGAACACTGTATACCATGGTGTCGTATGCCGTGTCTCCATTGCCCTGCTCTTGACGAGGGCCAAAGTAGAGACCACCAATGAGTTCGCGGATGACGATCATGTCGACACCTTTGGCGATCTCTGGTTTCAATGGGGAATAGGAGAGCAGGGAGTCGGATGCAAAATTTGCAGGTCGAACGTTGGCATACAAGCCGAGTGCTTTACGGATCCCGAGCAGACCCTGCTCTGGGCGAACCTTGGTGTCTGGACCCCATTTTGGACCACCAACTGAACCTAGAGAATAGTGAGCTCCACTGCAAACTACCGCATGTCAAACTCGCCCATTAGGATGGCATCTGCCTCCTGGCAAGCCTTGAGCGTTGAAGGAGGGAGTGGCTCGCCATGCTTATCAATAGCACAACCTCCAAAGTCGTGGGTTTCGAGGGTAAGCTTTGCTGTTGACGATGTCTCGGAGATAAGCTCCAATACTCGTGTGGCTTGCGCAACAACGTCTGGACCTTGAAGGGTACGATCGTCAGTATAAGCAAGCACACTGCAAGAAGAGGTCCTACCAATCCCATCACCAGGAAGAACGACGATACGATATCTAGATTTACTGTGAAAGAGTTTGAGTGTGTGGGTCGATTACGACGTACTGTTTGAGTGCCATGATCTTTGGGAACCCTGGATATCAGCACTTTTCACGCTTCAACTTGAAATACCCATGATCGGTTGAATGGATCAAACGGATGAAGAAAGTACTTCACACGCCTTGAAGCGGATCAACCAGCCTGAAGCTTGGCAAGGCTGAGTATGTTCCAACATTGTGCAACGCCGTAAAAATTCAGGCCCTCTATCTCTGCTACAGACCATCTTACCGGCGTGACAAAATATTTATCAGTAAAAGCTCTACTAGTACCAGATGAGTCACTTCCTGAGAATGAACCTCACGCTTGACAGCAGTGACAACCCGTCGGCCCGCCGGTCGTGGCAACCAATTCTTAGGTGGACTCGTGACCAATCCGAGACCCTATGAGGCGAGCCGCTGATAGACAAACCACACCATCATGGCGTCCTGTTCGCGCGAAGGATCTTTCGCAACGGGCAGAGTTCTCTTTTGATTCCATGGAAGATACGCTGGCTGCTTTTGCACGCGGTGAACCGATTGTAGTCATGGATGACGAGTCCAGAGAAAATGAAGGAGACATCATCATGTCTGCAAGCAAATGTACGATTGAGGCGATGGCTTGGATCATCAAGCACACAAGGTTTGTCACGGTTGGCCAGGTGCTCTGATGGAACCGTCTGACACACACTCCCAGCGGTTATGTCTGCATTTCTCTACCAGAAAAGCGCCTTCGGGAACTCAGTATTCCGATGATGGTTCCGCAAAACCTAGAACGATACCGAACCGCTTACACCATCACCGTCGATTATAAGCACGGTACGTGGTCCCTTGTGCTAAATATTGTTATGCAGGACGTGATAACCCTAGCGCTGGTTTAGGTACCACTACGGGCATATCTGCACATGACCGTTCTCTGACAGTCAGAAAGCTGGTCGACCCTTCTGCTGACGCTGTGGATTTCACCCGACCAGGTCACATGGTTCCCCTACGCGCACGTGAAGGTGGCGTGTTAGAGCGCAGAGGCCATACAGAATGTGGTGTCGACCTATGTATTCTCACAAATCAGCTTGAAGGTGGGGTCTTGTGCGAACTCGTGAACGACGACGAGATGGGCACCATGGCTCGGCGGGACGATTGTAGAGTATTTGCTGACCAGTGGGGTCTCAAAATGATCAGTATAGAAATGCTTGCGCAGTATAGGAGGTCTATATCTATCTCCTGATAGACGACGTGGATTTTTATATACGAAACCAGATTCGATACTCTCATGACCGGAAAGAACAACGACAAGGTCTCTAAACTGTGATCGATATCGATTGATCGGCCGATCGGGTTAAACGGACGAAGAGGGTATCGAGTTCAAGTTGCGGATTAGATCTAACGCGACACTACCAATAACACCATGGCACGACGTTGTAAAAACTTGGTCCTGGATTCAGGCCCTCTTCTTTCTTTATCTCCTCTGCGAGGCTTGGCGGACACCTATCTCACCGTCCCGCAGGTATTGGACGAACTCAAAGATAAGCGGGCTCGGGAACACTTTGAACAGCTGGGGCTCTCCACGGGTGTGCGAGTCAGCATCCGGAGTCCCGATCCTGCCTCACTCGCTCAAGGTACCTGCCATGTCCTGTGCTAGCACTTCTCCTGCTCACTGGGTCGACAGTGATACAGTTTGCGAAAAAAACCGGAGACTATGCCGTCTTGTCACATGCTGATATATGCGCCATCGCCCTGACGCACACGCTGCAACTCGAAGAGAAGGCATTCTTAGAAAAACAAAAGGATGATGTAAAGCTCACTCTTTCCGCGTGATCCAGAAAAAATTCATGATAGCTCATAGATCCAATTAAACGACACCCGGAACAGTGTGGTACCACAATCTATTCCAGAGATTGCTTCCACAGGTGATGCGCAGGGTATCCCCACAGTCTCACATACAGATCCAGAACCGCTAAATCCATTGCTGTCACCTGCAAATTCACAGGGAGACAGTATTGACGATCTTAGCCAGGCAACAATGGAATTATCAATAGAAAGTTCATCGGACAGTTCACTTCCTGAGAATGAACCTCACGAATCAGAAACACGACCATCAAGGCTCGGTGGTGGTCTCGCTATAAAGCCAGCATCAGAGCCACCACTTTACGACGATCCTTCAACCGATGAAGATGATGGACAGGGAGAGTGGATAACACCCGACAACGTTGCTTTGCACAAGTCTCGCGCCCTTGAACTCCTTCCTTCTACGGGCGGTGATCTAAAGAAACGGCGTCGGGCAGTTGATGAAGAAGCAGTTTTGGCAGGATGCATGACTGCAGACTTTGCCATGCAAAACGTCCTGCTTCAAATGGGGCTGACATTGGTTGGCACTGACGGCAAACGAATACAAAAAGTGAAAACCTGGGTGCTCAGATGTCATGCTTGCTTCAAGTGAGTACGGCTGCTTTGTATTTCAGCTAGACTGTTGATTTTCATTAGAATATGCAAAGATAACTCAAAACAGTTTTGTCCGTCGTGTGGAAACGCAACGCTGGTGAGAGCATCGGTGACACTTTCCTCCCCAAATGCTGCCGCAGACGCGCCTGTTATGAAGTTACATCTCAAAAAGAACTTCCAATACAAGTTACGTGGAACGAAGTATTCGATACCTGCTCCTCGGCCAGGATCTGCCAAGGCAGGGCCAGGGGAAGGCCTGATCCTTCGCGAAGATCAACTAGAATACATGCGAGCCAAAGAACGAGCGGACGGCAAAAGAGAGCGTGACGAGCGACGGATGCTCAAGGGACTCGTAGACAGAGGTGGCGATGGCGGTGTAGCGGTGGGGAGCTGGTCAGATCCGGACTGGATACCAGGGATACTCAGCGGTTTGCCAAAGGGGAGGTCAGGGGGCAAAGATGGCATGCCACAGGTTGGCTATGGCAAGAGGAATCCTAATGAAAGGAGGAAGCACTAGTATATGCCTGGAATATAACAGACTCGACGCTTGGAGGTTTACTGTATTTCATGCACCCAAGCTACGGTTCATGAATCGTCTCTTCTGGAAGGCCATCCACCACTTGCTCGGCTTCCCGCTACCATCTGCATACAATCGTTCCACTAGTCGAGCAGCGAGTTCTTGACGGACTTGCGTCAGGAAGGTGCGGAGATAATCTAATCGAGTTGTTAAATGGTGGCATAGGCATGTAGACCAAACTCTCGGACCTGCGTCTGCCCTATTTCCTGGGCTAGCATAGTGGGCGTTGAGCGGAAAATTGGCATCACCTGGGATTGGAAAGTTGTCCACGGAAAGAGTGTTCAACATTTTGGATGCCTCAATTTGTGTTGGAACAGTTTTGGCCGTACCGATCTTGGCCAGACAGTCGGAGACAAAGAGGATGAGCACAATGAGCAGGCGATCTGCAGGTCCTTTGATCTCAAAGTTGCGGAAAAGAGAATTCGCTCGAAAGAGATCCAACGTTTCATCGATTATATCTGCTTGTTCGGGTTCGGCTGGGAACGCACATTAGGCTGGAATCGGGAGCGTAGTCGTCGAGGCATACCAACAGGTGCTGGTCCACGGATTTTGGTCTTGATAGGTAGGATGGACATGTTGCCCACTTGGCGGGCGTCCTCCGACTCGTTCAGGGATGAATGATAAGCCTACACGTTAACGAGCATCATCGTCTCTACTGTTGCGGAGCCAGGACGCATACTAACCGGCATGGCGGATAGTAAGGTTGTAGTAAGGCAATGACAAGTGGCTCACCGCCACAAACTTACTGCTGCACCCAAGCTGAAACTTGAACGTTCTTGAACGACGACAAGGATGTTTCACGATCAAGACACGGAGGACGGACAGACCCTACTCCCCGAATGGAAGAAGGCATCTCCAGACACCATTACAAGTGTGCCAGGTCACATCGTTTGTGGAATTAGCTGACTTTGCAGAGCTCATCAAACGCCTACGCGCCCTAACGCTGAGGCTCCTTCCTCTCGAAGTCGACGTGAAGACCATCCGTGATCCTACAAACAGAATCATCACACCACTGGTAATGTTGTCCTACATGGAAGCTGCCGGCGATTTTGGGGATGCTGTAGGTCCCTTTGTCATTCCGGAACTTGCAAGTGAATATGCGTTCTGTATTTCTCAGCTTCCTTACTGCCTCCTACGAGCGCATTCAGAATTCCTTCGGGAGGCTCGACGCAACCCTGCCAACCACGGTGAGAACTTCGGTCGCGGTACGTGTTTCAAATCTACATAATCGAGATCAGCTCGTAAAGGAATATTCAAGCTGTCGCCTGTGAGGTACTCGCTCGTAGAATCGTGCACCAGACGCCGCTGGACAAAGTCATTCCAATGCTCACCAACCGATACAGGTATAGGGAGGGTGACGACGAAATTAGTGAGGCCTCTAGCGCCCTTGAAGTGGCTATTGACAACCACTGGTGCTCCTCACACTTTTGACCTGAAGTCCGTTAATCATTTTCTTCTTCAGCACGATCTTTTTATCATCCAACGAAGTTCACGGCGGTTAGTGTCTCGGACGATGGCCAGGTGGAAGCTCAAACACCCCACAGTCGTGACTTCGCTCTGGAATGGTTTTCTTGTCCAATCTTTTGATGAACACGACGATATCCAGTGTGGGCACGCCGTTATCATACACTTTCTTCTTCTTACATCTCACTAGACATACCTTATCGCAAATCGCAGCGTGGAGGCTTCTGGAGTCACATCGACCCCTCGCGCATTTCAACACCCCGGTAAGCGTGCATTTACTTATTTATTTTTTAAATTCGAATTTAGCGGGTATGCAGGTATCAAAACATCTTTCGAATTGTCGTCTGGTTCATTTTCTTGGTTGTTTATTCACAAGCCGGTGAGAAAGGGACTGACACTCGTAACGCTAACCTTCCGGTTGCACAGTCAGAGAGCCGATCGAACGACTAAATCCGGTCCATGAATCACTCGACCCCTGGGAGTATGTACTCTACATCATGGCCCTTGCCTTCTGTATTGAAGGTGATTCTACACGTGCTTGTAGAGGGCGAATTACTGATTTTCTTCGTGCTAAGATATACATAGAGTATGTCTTGTGTCGTGCGGCTAATTCCGTCTCACTGACCGTGATACAGTGGTACAAACTCATCCACTACGCATCCTGGCGATCAATCAGCTTTTGGAGTGTCATCGCGTTCGTTACTAATACGTTGCTTCTATTAGCGTTCATTTTTCGCGTCGCTGGCTTTGAAGCGACGGAAAGCCGGGCAAGCGATCTTCGGCTAAGGAGTTTCCAGGTTCTAAGCTTTGTCGCTCCTTTTATCTGGTAAGAGTTCTACATACCCCTGAATCAACTTCGAACAATTTCGTCATTACCCAGGATGAGTAAGATCTTACTTCATGTTTCATAAAATTTCTGTTGAACCAGTGCGTAGAACTCGTAACAGTATTTGATGGCTTCCAGTGAGAACCGGGAAACCTCACTTTATGATGGTCTCATTCAGTCGTATACTATAGGTATATGGGGACCATGCAAATTTGTGTTTCGCGAATGTTGCAGGAATCTGGCATTTTCTTCGCGGTACGCACAACATCAATCGCTCCACAGATGGGAACTGAGTATCGCGGTACTTCTAGCTGCTATGTCTCTTGGGTGCTGGATTCGTGCAAGCTATGTACGCCTTAGATGCCGCAGATGGTGAAGTCGGGAATGCGTCCACCGTAAGTCATAATTTGTGTCAGAACCATAAAAGTCATCTGAGTTCTCGCAGGTTATCAACGTTTTGTTGCAGGGCCTCCTCCAGTAAATTCCTCTACGTGTGTACATATTTGCTTTGGCTAAATGCCTTTGGCCAGGTCCCCGAATTACGCAAGGTTCACAGGCAGGTTAGATAATTACCTTTCGTTTGGAAAATCCGCCCAACTAAAAATTGTTTCTCGTTCAGTCCTGTAGGATTGGCGTTATATTATCTGTGAGTAGCGACCACAGTCATGTGTATTCTTCTTCGTTGATTATGGTTTCTGTAAAGCTGGAATCTCTGCACAGTGGTGATTCTGTTGAACGTCCTCATCTCTCTATTCGCTTCTGCCTACTCTGAGGTAAACACCACCATCTACTTCGTCCCATTTTCTAAAATTGCATACAGGTTGTCGGTGACGCGGAAGCTGAATACATGGCATTTTTTGCATGGAAAACAGTTGCAATGATTAGAGCCCCGGACGCGTACGTTTATCCTGCACCGTTTAATCTTGTCGAGATATTCTTGATCGCGCCACTGGAGTAAGGTTGGATCGAACTTTGATTGCAAGGCACTAACCGAATTCTCAGACTTTGCGGACTCACACGGAAACAATACGGCAAGGTGCAAATATGATTGTACTTCTACCTACGTCTATCATGGCTAACACTTCCCGGATAGCTGAATCGAATTGTTATGACTATTGTCTTCTTTGTCCCACTCTCTGTTATTGCTTTCTTTGAAGCCTCGTCAACGCAGAGATCATGGGTGATGCACTGGCTTAGCGGGGAAGATGAGATCGACTTTGAAAATCCTACAGTCATAAACCCCGTTGTCGAGGGGTCGGAGGCGGAGCACGGTTTGCACATTAGCAGAGTTTCCTTTGATAAGCTGGTCAGGAGGTTCCCGAATACAGCACAGGTATGCCATCGTAGTTTGCGCATTCTATTGTTGATCATTGATGATCCCACTCAGTCAACTGAAGCGACGGTCTTGAAAGAACTGTCAGATATCCAAGAGAGTCTCCACGGCTTGTCGGAGCGGATCCATCAACTCCGGACGTCGATGTAATTCAGCTCTGACCCCGGCTAGAGTCATTTCTGGGATGCTTAGCTCGGTTTTCTTGATTTCATTCCGTTGGTGAAATAGCTTGCCGATGAAATGTGGGGGGGCGTATTTCCGCTTTTTTTTCCATCACAAGCGCGGTCTGGATGCTTTGTTTATAAGCGAACAGTCTTAATTATTCATGCGACATTATTGTCCTCGTGAGCAGCATTGACTCCAGGGTGGCCCCTAAGTTGGATAAAGATATCCATAGCTTTCACGAAATAGGGTCTGATGTCATTGATCTCCATTGCGCATAGGTTCGGCAACTAAGGGCCAAATGCTCAGCACAAAAGCATGATGGCGGCGAAAGAACCATACACTGAGTTCACTATTATCTATGTGACTCAGACCATCCCGACTCTTTGATTGGCGTGCTTCACGTAGATCTTTCAGTAAAGACCTGACCTTCTCTGCGTTCTGAACGTCGTCGGATGCCCTTGCGTGACATAACTAAGGTATAGAAACAACGATGTGAGCTCCTTACACGTCCAAAATAACCTTGGCGATCTCTGCAAAGCGAAATGGTAGACGACTGAAGTCAGATTCACTTGTTTCTTCCGCCAGTCGGTCTTGCAGAAACTCTAAAACACGAGTCAAGAGTGACTGAAGGGAGACAAATATCGCATGCATACCGACAGTAAGCCAATCGGGGGGTACGATATGGCACTTCTTCTTCAACTTCAAGTTCATAGCCATCCAGAGTGGTATCCGGCACTTGTTCGGGGGGCGTAGTGGCCCGTATGCACCCTGGATCTCGTATATCAGAATAAGTGCAAGGGACATAGGAGTTCGTTCAACCGAAATGAAAGCCGTTTTCTCCATTGCGATCAGCGGGACTATCTCGATCAAATGCTCCGATGCAATCAGTTCTAGTTCAGGAGGGGTGGCGGACACCCGTAATGGTTGTGGAAGAGCCATAACTTTGACGGAGATCAAAACCAACCGAGAGGTACTTAGTGGTTTGCACGTGACCAGTCGCGTCGTGGTCGTTGTCCGAGTCAACTGATAGATTCAAGTCACATACCCGACGACTCTTTTTGCAGACACAGGAAATGCTCGGGTCGAGGACAAAGCAAGTCAATTCGTACGGCCGGCGAGGTTCTCGGATCGTCAATGTGTCAGATCGACGAGACCGAGAATCGGCAGACTCATGCGAAGCTACCTCAGATGCGGACAATGTCCCACCGCTTCGGCCCCTCAAGAGGGAAAACGCTATCGTTATCTCACCTGCAAGACATCGGGTAGGACACCACAGACTTAAAGGCCCATCTCACTCCCCAAAGGGCTCGCTCTTGCCCCAGAACAGAAATGTGCGGCCAAAGCCTGAGACAACGCGGGACATTGCCACGAAGCAAATGAAGTCCAAGCTAGAATCAAGCACTCGTATTCGTCAGCCCCTTACCCCCCTTCGCCCCAATGGCACCTCGTCAAATGACCACCCATCCTTGGCGGTGAAGTATCAATTCAAAGCATCTGCCATCAAGCCTACGCGTACCAGTTTGAAACCACACGCACCAGTTATCCCCGTTGACATCATGGTCCTCGACGAGGGGGGAAACATGTTGTCACAGGAACGTCGTCTCTCCCACACAGAAATCCAGACAAACCAGGTACGCAAGGCAACTGGAAAGGGGAAAAAAAATCACAGACCGTCGCCGCCCAGTCCTCCACCAATTACCATCAGCGATAGCAGTGACTTAGAGGTAGCCTCACCTAAACTGGTTACAAAAGGACGGAATCGACGAGCTCATGCCATCGTCATTTCATCCGATGAATCCGAAGCAGATGATTTAGCCATCGTATACAAAAAAAACCCTGTCCCTCCTCTAAAGTTACACTCGAGATCGGAGTCGCTGCGTGTGGAAGTAGTGACCCCACCCGCTCCTTTCCGAAAATCCCAGGTTTCCAAAAAATCTCCGGGTCCACCCCCACTGGCTCTGACCCACCCAAGGACACCTGCGCTACCATCTCCTTGCAGACTAGATTCAAGCGCTGTCCCATCTCATCTCGCGCCACCTCATCCCATTCCGAAACCAAGACAACTTACACCAATCCGCGGAACTTCCAGTCGTTCAGTGCTTCGTCGTCCACCGCCTACACCTTCTACCCTGACAGATGCGGACCTTTCATTGGACCTTGCGCAGCTGGATCTCTCTGATACCACAGAAATCGATGGCTTAGCATCCGCACAGCCAGAATACCTTGTGCCTCTATTGAACGAATGCGCGCAGACTTCTCCGTATGAGTTCTCTGCATTCATCGAGACATTCCCATTCGATCCTATCGTCCGATCCTCTGCGCAGGATGAAGATGCAAAGTTTCGCAAGATTGGAGAAGCATCGTACTCAGAGGTATTTGGCATCGGCGATGTGGTACTCAAAATTATTCCAATTCGATTAGAAGAGGAATCGTTACCTCTAGAAACCGCCGAAATGCCACCGCCTAGTGATGCCAATGACGTCTTGAAGGAAATAATTGTAACGAGAGAAATCGGAGAGATTTGCGACAAATTCGTCAAACTTCTGAAAACGTATGTCGTAAGGGGAAGGTATCCGTCTATGCTCTTAGATCTATGGGACGAATACAATAAGAGGAAAGGCTCTGAAAGTATACGACCAGGTAAGCTCCAGAAACTTACTGATTCCTACTTTATTAATGAGCATTCACATACGTAGACTCATTCGGGTTGACGCAGGTCTACGCCATTATCATATTACCAAATGGAGGACCGGACTTAGAGTCGTTTTTGTTCAAGAACGTTTCAAAATCTGGCTGGCGCCAAGCTTGCGGCATATTTTGGCAAGTCGCAAGAGCTCTTGAACAAGCTGAGCACTTGGTGCATTTTGAGGTACGTAAGCTGACTGGCTTCAAAGCTTATCCCTACCCGAGCCTAACGGACTTGTGAAAGCACCGTGATCTCCACTGGGGTCAGATTCTGGTGAAAAGTGTGCCTGTCAAGAAGTCGACGAGTAAATGTTCTGCGTCACGGGTAGCTATGGATGACATTCGCTTTGGTGTCAAGGTTACCATCATCGACCTCGGCTTGTCTAGAATGAGTGCTGCAGAAGGTTCTAAGGTTTATTGGACGCCTTTTGATAACGAGATATTTGAAGGTGAAGGTGGGCTAGTGTCGCGATTTGATCACAGGTGCAACTGCTAACACCCGTTTGTAGGCGACTACCAGTATGATATTTACAGGATGATGAGGAGCATTGTCGGCGGCGCTTGGAAGTCTTACCATCCCTCTACGAATGTAATGGCAAGTATTCACGTGTTTATGTCCTCCCCGACTCATCCGTTCCCGACCAGTGGTTACACTACTTGATCACTAAATTACTACACGAAAAGCGCCTGAAGCTCCCAGGCAGCAAGAAGCAAACTGGGGACGACACTCGGGTGGTGTCATCCACAGGGTATGATGAACGAGAGTGTTACAATTGCCTCGCAGATATGGAAAAGTTGTTGGGCAATTGCATTGCCTCAGCGCGGAAGGGGCCGAAGAGCCAGAAGACCCGTCGGAAAACAGCTGTACCAGCGAGTGGGCCTAGGTCCGCAAGGGATGTTATTGCTTATGGGGTGCGACAGGGATGGGTTCAATAGCAATCGTAACTGTACAACCTTTGAATGAAGACCTTCCTATTTTGGATGGCCATCGCCCATAATCGATACTGTTCAACAACCTGAGCAAGTACAAATGCTTGGCACCTTTTCCTAGCTTCTTACTTTTCTACTTCATTGACATGTCCGAGAAGTCCACGCAGCTCAACACACAAGGCATCCTCCAGCTCGATGGATATCTTGAGCCGTTCCTCCCTCTCATCGAGCGCCGCCACAAGCTGTTCCAGCAGTGGAAGAATGCCATCTTCGAGGACGAAGGAGGCTACGAAAAATTTACGAAGGGCTATGAAGTCATGGGCTTTTCGGTAAAGGAGGATGGTACCGTGGTGTACCGAGAATGGGCACCGAACGCTCGAGAGGCTAACTTGATCGGGGAATTCAGTTGGTCTAAGTTCACTACTCGGGTGCTTCTTTCATACTGAGATATCCCACAGATCAGTGGAACAGGTTGTCTCATCCAATGACGAAGGACAAGTATGGGGTTTGGGTG
Organism: Hemileccinum rubropunctum; assembly: GCA_038089535.1. Classification (NCBI taxonomy): domain Eukaryota; kingdom Fungi; phylum Basidiomycota; class Agaricomycetes; order Boletales; family Boletaceae; genus Hemileccinum; species Hemileccinum rubropunctum. Next base: position 227,146 of record JBBPLC010000015.1, on the reverse strand, counting down.
ATTACGTTACCTCCAGCAGCCCCAGGTGAGCCCGCCATACCTCATGACTCAAAGTTAAAGGTGAGTTCAACATTGCGTTCAGTTCCCAGTATTCACTGATGTATCGTCGAGTTAGATATCCATGATCTTACCTAGTGGCATCCGGATCGAAAGATTACCTGCCTGGGTGCACCGGGTTACTCAAGACTTAACATATTCTCCGACATACGAGTCTCGGTTTTGGAATCCGCCTGTAGCGGAACGCTACCAATTTAAGCATCCTCGCCCTCCACAGCCACAGTCTGTCAGGATATACGAAGCCCACGTCGGCATTTCGACTTCGGAACACAGAGTAGGCACGTACAAAGAATTTACGAAAGATGTCCTTCCTCGGATCCAGAAGCTTGGTTACAACACCATCCAGCTAATGGCAATTATGGAGCACCCCTACTATGCATGTATGTTTGCGTCTCTATCCCTTCCGCACTTCGATCAATAACGGTTTTCTAGCTTTCGGCTACCAGGTTACTAGCTTCTTTGCCGCAAGTTCTCGATACGGCACACCTGAAGAGCTTCGAGAACTCGTTGATACGGCCCATGGAATGGGCATCGTTGTCCTGCTTGATGTCGTGCACTCTCACGCATCCAAAAACGTTCTGGATGGATTGAATGCCTTTGATGGCACCGATCATCTTTACTTCCATGAAGGAAGCAAGGGACGGCACGAGCTCTGGGACAGCAGGCTATTTAACTATGGCTCACATGAAGTTCTGAGGTTTTTGCTTAGCAATTTACGATTCTACATGGAGGAGTACCAATTTGATGGGTTCCGATTCGATGGGGTCACCAGCATGATGTATCTACACCATGGTATCGGGACTGGGTTCTCGGGCGGATACCACGAGTATTTTGGTCCCGATGCAGACGACGAAGCTATCGTTTACCTGATGCTGGTGAGTTTTTCTCCCTGAAATTTATCAAGATTATTGACGCAACGCAGGCGAACGACGCTTTACATACACTCTATCCCTCGGTCATCACCATCGCCGAGGACGTTTCTGGCATGCCGTTGCTCTGTGTTCCCGTCAGCCAGGGTGGTATTGGGTTTGATTATCGTTTGTCAATGGCAATTCCAGACATGTGGATTAAGCTCCTCAAACACAAGTCCGACGATGACTGGGACATGGGCAATATCGTCCACACTTTGACAAATCGTAGACATGGAGAGAAAAGCGTGGCATATGCCGAGAGTCATGATCAGGCTTTGGTTGGTGACAAGACCCTGGCGTTTTGGTTAATGGACAAAGAAATGTGTAGGTCCACAGCCGTTGACGATGAATACGTTACTTTATTCATGGTTCTAGACACCAATATGTCAAATCTAACACCGATGACCCCTGTCATTGCTCGTGGGCTCGCTCTGCACAAGATGATACGGTGAGCCGGCCCCAAACACGCCCGTGTTCAGTAATTCAATCGGTTTAGATTACTAGTCCATTCCCTTGGTGGTGAGGGGTATCTGAATTTTGAAGGAAACGAGTTTGGACACCCAGAAGTAGGCATCACGACTGTGCTAGACCCGCCTTTCTAACGCCCATGTGGCAAACCAGTGGCTTGACTTTCCACGCGAGGGGAACAACAATTCTTTCCAGCATGCACGTCGACAATGGAACATAGTGGACGATCATCTGTTGCGTTACCAATATCTGAACAACTTCGACGCCGCAATGAACCACTTAGAAAGCAAATACAATTGGTTGTCCTCCCCACAGGTACGGACGGATTGGGACACATCTCCGTTCAGCTGACACACCACTTGAAAGGCTTATGTCTCGCTCATGCACGAAGGCGACAAGATCATTGTCTATGAGCGCGCTGGTCTTCTGTTTATATTCAATTTCCATTCCACAAAATCATTCACAGATTACCGTGTCGGTGTCGATGTCCCAGGCGAATATACGATCATACTGAGTAGCGATGATAAGGAGTACGGAGGGTTTGAGAATATGACCTCGGGAGGTAAACATTTGACGACGCCTCTAGAGTGGAACGGGAGGAAAAATTGGACCCAGGTAAGAAGTTTGGGTTGGTTCGGCTCGGTCAGGCACTCTGAATTGGAGACACTGCAGGTTTACGTGCCCTCCAGGACTTGCTTGGTGCTGGCGAAAGAGTGAGGCAGTAGTACAGAGTACTAGTAGTGGCAACTTGAAGCAGCTTATGTCAGCTTAAATAATCGACTTCCTACCGAACGAGCCGAAAAACAGGCCGGCACGGTGTGATTCACCTTGTAAACTTGCAGCTTTCATGGGTACTAGCGACTCCAAGACTGCCTTGAGGCATGTCATCCAGCCTCCTGTTACCCAACGACGCTTTCCGCAACCAGGATCCTTCATTTTTACTCAAAAGAGATGGACGCGTCTGGCTATTTTGTTCGTCATCGTGTTAGTATTCTTCTGGTCTAAGTCGCGTTCCCCGTCGCATGCCACGCATGTACAAGATTATAGCAAATATGGCGCTCTTATGCAGGAGTACATGGAGCATGGTAATAGGCATGGTGGACCTTTGAGGGGTAGCAAAGCGGAGCACCTCTTCTTGTGAGTTCATTCGTTCATCTTTCCCTTCCAGACTCAGTGACGTTCCCGATAGAACCGTTCCAAACGAACAGAGTGCTCTTACTGCCTCCAGTCGCTATGCTTCAAAGCCCCACCTAGCTGGCACTCCTCAAGACCTGGAAACTGCCAAGGACTTTCTGGCACACCTGCAACAGGAATTAGGTGTCAACCATGCCTCTGAGTTGCCGATCTATCCCGCTGGGTCTAACGAAGCTCGTGCGGCTACTCTGAACATCTCTGCATACGCGGAGCCTACAGCTTGGATAACTACCTACTATCCAGTCCTCAACTTTCCTTTGAATTGCAGTCTAGAGGTTCTTGGGGAGGATGGAAACACCATCTGGACCGCCGAACTAGATGAAATCTCCGACGGGACGGACCCAGAGGCCACGGAGTATGCAACGGCAGTTCTTACTTGGCATGGGATGAGCCGCGGTGGCGAAGCTCAAGGAAAGCTCATATATGTAAATTACGGCCGGAAAGAGGATTACGATGCACTTGTCGACGCAGGTACGATATTTCGTGTCTCCGCTCGCGGTTGTGCCTCACTGGATTGTTCAAGGGATCGACTTCAAAGGAAAAATTGTGATTGCGCGCTACGGCAGGAATTTCCGTGGATTGAAGGTATGCTACGGTTGGTTTGATCATACATATAGATTAATGCGATTTGTCCAGGTCAAGAGGGCGCAGGAGCTTGGTGCCGCCGCTGTTCTAATCTACTCGGACCCACGGGATGACGGTACTGTCACAACCGAAAACGGATACCTACCGTGAGCTATCATTTGATATATTGGCTCGCCAAACACTTAAAGCATTCAAGGTACCCTCACGGACCTGCCCGTAACCCAACCTCCGTACAAAGGGGTTCCGTCCAGTTCTTGTCGCTTTACCCAGGAGATCCTTCAACCCCAGGTTATCCTGCGTACGAGAACAGTACGCGAGTCGAAGGAGAGAGCAAGCCGACAATTCCCAGTTTACCCATCTCGTGGATAAATGCCAAGGTCTTACTTGATCAAATCGCGGACGGCAGGGATGGCCCTATTGTGCGACTAGTCAATAATGGTGCGCTTTGAATTATGTGACGCAAGTGATTGATGCGACAAGTTATCGTTAATCAGTCGAAGAGAAGGTCTCACCGATCTGGAACACCTTTGGTGTGATACCTGGTCACATTAAGGACGAGGTCGTTGTGCTTGGTAACCACCGTGATGGTATGTATCACCTTCTCGGACGTGACACGCTAGAAACTAACATGTATGTTTAGCCTGGGTACGACTTTACACTTGATCCAGAAACACTGATCACAGCTCTTTCAGGTCTTGGGGGCTGCAGATCCGTCTTCAGGTACTGTTTCAGTTCACGAGGCTATTCGTGGTTTTGGCGCGTTGCTACGAAGTGGCTGGAAGCCCCTGCGAACGATTGTTATCGCTAGCTGGGATGGAGAGGAGGTAAGGGTTTCCTCTTCCTCTGTTCTCCCCCCAATCATATGTCCTCCAAGTATGGATTGATTGGTAGTACTGAATGGGGCGAGGATTTTGCGGATTGGATCAGAGAACACGTTGTCGCCTACATCAACCTCGGTATGTTTATTCCCTCATTGATATGGTGACTTGTGTCTTACTTTCTGTACAGACACATCCGCGTCCGGATCACGCCTGAGGGCATCTGCATCACCACTTCTCTCCCACCTTTTGCGTGGTACTGCCGAGCAAATCCCTCATCCAACAAGTGAGGGCCAATCCCTTTGGGATGCGCGCCTGGATAACGGTGAACTCTTTGGGAAGAAGGTTGATGCTGAAGTAACAACTATATACAAAGAAATGGAGTCGGCCGCCGACGATTTTGGTATAAAACCCTTGGGATCTGGCAGTGACTACACTGTCTTTTTACAGTACATTGGGGTGAGCAATGTTAGGGAGTCGTGGCGTTTCAGCTGACATCCATCCAGGTTGCTAGCTCCCAAGCAGGGTTCTCCTCGACTCTGCATGATCCTGTGTATCATTATCATTCTATCTTCGACTCGCAACACTGGATGAAGTTGTATGGTGACCCTAGTTTTTCTCGACAGGTACGTTTTTGGACTACCGCTAGACTCCGCAAAGTTGATAATCTTTCCAGGTTGCAATTGCCAGACACGTAGGACTCCAGGTTCTCCGCCTCTCCGGTGACATCATCTTGCCTTTCAATACTACTCACTATTCTCTGGAGTTGCATTCATATCTTGATAGGTTCGTGTGCAAATGGTTACTTTGAGGAAGATCATCAGCTATACTTCCCGTAGGGTGGAACAACTTGCTGTCACTTCGTCGCTTGAAGTCGACTTTACTTCTTTGCGTCGGTCAATTCAGTCTCTTCAAGCTGCCAGCGTGCGACTTGACATTGAAAAAACTGAAGCCGAGGTCCAGCTCAGGAAAATTCTCAGGGGATTGAAGAAAAGACAGATACGCCGACGTAGACTGTGCCGCAAGTTGATGCAGGTCGTTTGCAAACTCGCGAAATATATCGGAAAGGAGTGCGATGCCTCTGAAGATAGGAAATTCCCAGACTTCGTGTTTGCCTTCAGTTTATCCTGACACTTGCATAACTGTTAATCGTCTCCCAGGTTTCCGAAGAGGCAACTGCTGGATGCAATCAAACGTGTTCAGGCTGTCAATCGTAAGCTTATTGAGTTCGAGCGAGGTTTCATTTCGAAAGAGGGTATCAAAGACCGCGAGTGGTATAAACATCTTGGGGTAGCCCCAGGAAAATGGTTGGGTGAGTTCCATAGTGCTTAATATGCAGTTCCAAGGTTATTAAGTTCCTTCAGGCTACGGTGCGACAACATTCCCCGGGATCACTGAAGCCATAACCATGGATGAGGATGCGTTTGCTGCTGGTCGTGAAGTTGAAAGACTGAGGCTTCTTATTGACAATCTAATCGAGAGAATCTAAGCCTTTTTCTTGGATATTCTTGAATCTTATGTCTATACACTGTCGTTGCAATCGTTATCAGTTTCGGTGTACGTCAGACCATCCAGTGCTGTATCGTAGTCTGCAGAACTACCCCATCTTTGCGCCCACTAAACATAACCTCGGATTCAACACTAGGAGCATGTCGACCGGCGCTGACACCAACTCTGTTGCAACATGGACGAGCGCGAGAGCATCTCTCTCGATACTCGCCATCTCTATTGGCATATCGCTCTTTACTGCAGCATACGAAAAGGCCCTCAACCCTCTCTTCGGCAGCATTGCGACCGCCAAGTACATGCACTATGTGATACATGGGAGTACCGCGTTGGGGATTATCCTCCCGAAGCTGCCACGCTCCTTCCTTTTGCCAGCTCTCGCAATACTTGTCCTGGTTGCTTCACACACTTCCTACTGGGTTAGTGTCTTTGCTGCAAGAAAAGGAGATCCAATACTTGGGCCGCTCGTGACCCATGCCATAGTTCTCGCCCCAGTAACCTATCTTGCAGTATCCCTGGCAACAAGCATTGACGTGGGTTCCTGGTTACATTTAAGATGATCTGAAATGATGACTTTGCGAATTCAGTTTACGCTTGCCAGCATGACCCTAGCAGCGAACACTCTACAGTTGCGTCCGCTCATTCTACTGGTTGCTCAACACTTCTCTCTGGACACTCACAAGGATGTAGTGGTGGGCTCCATCGACTCTACTTTGTCAGGCTGAAAGATCATTAATCACCACCCGGCAATAGTTCCTTATATTGGGAAGTTTAACTTCGCTCGCCTGGACGATGGAAAAATTCGGTATTTCCCGTCCATCTGGCAGGGCCTCTGTATCGAATACTATGGGTATGACGAAGAAATTCTGGGCTATGTCAATCCCTGCTGCGTTCTTGCTCTTTCCGACCCTCTGCTCCCCGACTCTTTCGGTTTCTGGGATATTTCCGTATCAGAGCCAGAACTATCCGCTTCGTATCCTCTCCTCGCAAGACTCTGTAACTGGTATCGTGGTAGTCGGAGAGCTACTACCTCCGGAGGTGGAGGTGGCGGATCCAACCGTTTTGCACTCTATTCGCTACCTTCGCGCATCACATTCGCTTTTAGGGGGTGTTTGGATCGGATCCAGTATTACGTCTCTAGATGGCGCCCCCTCCAGGACAGATCAGGCTGGAACACCACTTGGTGATTCCATATACAACACATTCGTTTTGCAGGAGGCGGTTCGACTCGTAAGTAGGAATCCCGAAAGCGATATTCGAAAGGGGGAAAACGCCCTCATCATGTGAGTGGAACCAATTCCCGCTTTGCATGCGTGTTCGACTATGGCTGCGATTTTCAGAGGACTTGGCGCTGGTATCTCAGCGGATGCATTAGTTCGACATGGAATCTCTACTACGATTGTGGAAATCGATCCTGCCGTGTACGACGCGGCGAGAAAGTATTTTGGTCTTGAATATCCCGGAGATGACCATGTTTTCTTGGAGGATGCTCGTAATTGGGTATACAACAGAAGAGTTGCTATGCAATCCGCTGATAAAAAGACTTTCCAAACATTTGATATCGTCGTCCACGATTGTTTCTCTGGAGGGGGTGTACCACAACACTTGTTCTCCGTGGAATTTTGGAATGATTTGAAGTCAATCATGGAGCCAGATGGGGTAGTGGCGGTGGTGAGATAAAATGCCTTGCATCCATGTCTGACTTGACTTGTCCACGCAGAACTTCGCGGGCAGGTTTGGCTCACACTCGACCCGAGCCGTATTTACTACGCTATTGAGGGTGTTTGGGCAATGTCGGATCTTCCATGATTTGCTAACGTCGATCCCAGAGGATCAGGTCTACTCTGAGTTTCTCAACATGGTGAATCATGAATCCAACCTTCTAACAAGTACTTATGGTCGCGACAGGTCTTCTTTTGTTCTTTGTCCTCTCATCCCCTCACATTCCGTCCAGCAGTAGATGTAGATTACCTCCACTCTTACCTCCGCCGTTATTTGCTGTCCAACCTGGACAAGAGGGAGGTTTCGATATCCCAGCTCAAGGGGGACGACATATGGTCAAAAGATACCGAGGAAAACTTTGTGTTAACGGACATGAATAACACACTGAATGTGTGGCAGGACGAGGAAGCACTGGAGCATTGGAAGAGTAAGTTAACCCTCATTGTGTCTTCGCGTTGATTCATTTGAGTAGTCATGAGGAAGATATTACCAGATGTCCTCTGGGAGAGTTATTGATCCCTCTGTGTTGCGCCAATACATTTTTACATTATCTGTGATTCGATGGCTCAGATGTACCCCTTCAAGCAGGTTATTGTTATTCCTTGAGGTACATGGTACGCCAAAAATTGATGATTAGACATGGCTGTGCAACTTGTAGGAATTGTGGTGAGCAGTTGCACTTACTATGCATGACGGCCTTAAGTCATCAAACCATCAACCATATTGCGTGGTTAAGAGTGAGTGTGAAGTCTGTTTTCTTGTCAACCAAATTTATCTGTTCTCGGTTGTGCCTGCAAAACGACCTGGTACGTTAGATCGAACCAATTCAGGTTGGAGGATTATTGAAGTTCAAGAGGCAGACACACCCACGCTATATACCTGGATTAAGATTCAAAGCACTGTAAACCTTGAGCAAAACACAACCGGCGTCTTATTATTGTCGTAAATGCAGGTGATTTACTGGCACGCAATGATGTGCTCTGCTCCATGCCATAGTAGCGGTACCAATGGCTTTCGGCACAAGGCATTCTGCTCCGCCCACTCCAAGATTAGCGCTTAGCACAACTCCAACGTGGCGCTCGAGTCCCTGCCTACTCGTGTTAGTGTAAGGGTTCCGAGCAGACACGAGCGTGCGATAGCCGGAGGGTACGTTTAGCTGCAGCCTTAGAGCTTTCTCGCGGCCAGTGGGAAGATCAACGAGGACCACATATATTGTAATCCAGTGAATCTATTGATCGATATGTATATATCATGAAATGGATACATCATGCGACAAATTCAATAAGTAAAGGGACTCGTGATGCGCGTGCATAGCGGGTCATGGCAATGCATGGAAGTGGTCCAAATAAATGGGTGATGTAGTCTAGAGGTTAGTAAAGTATTATTCCTTGCTTCTGAACAAGCCCAACGTATGTTGTCCACCACAGGCGACTGTAGACGCCAGGAATTTCCCTTCTCTACGAACAACCGGGGTTGGCGTCTTGGCTTCCTTCTCCTTGACGCCTAGCTCTCCTTGTGTCTCTGCGCCCCAAGCATAAAGGAGGCCATCTCTTGAGATCGCCATGTTATTGTGCGTTCCCGCGGAAATGTGGACGATAGGATCCTCGGGATCGTCAAAGGAGACCGGTAGAGGGTCGACAATGTAATCTTTGTTTGGACGCGCCTTGTATTTTTCGTCATCTTCCTTTAGACCGAGCTGACCGCTGTCGCACCGGCCACAAGCGTAAACCTTTCCGGCAGCTGTCAGGAACAGAGTATGGTGATCTCCACCGGCAATCTGGATGACAACATCCTCCTTGAGGGCCTTCTTGGAGAGCGATTCGATCCTCTTCGGTGATTGGATTTCGTCAGAGACATCGAGTCCAGTTTGGCCCATCGAGTTGAGACCCCAACCCCATACGTCTCCAGATTCGTCGACAGCAAACGAGCAATAGTTTCCTACGCCGATGACAATAGCTCGATTGGACCGGGTACCAAGGGCGATTTTTTCGGGAACGGTTCCGTGAATTTTGCGACGATCGATAATTTTGCGACCGAGCTGGCCGTGCTCACCAGCACCCCAAGCGTAAACATTGCCATGGGTCGTTAGCACCAGCAGATGGTTATTTCCAGCAACGACGGATACTGCCTTCTCGAAGTCACCGGGTTTGTGAGTCAAATGGAGAATAGATACGGGTAAGAATTCGTGTCTGGCATCGCTGGAAAACCCGAGGGAACCTTCGTTGGCCTGAGACTCGTAAATGATCTGCAATCAAGGAAAGGAAAGAAAATTGCCTACTCGGAAAGATCCCCAAACGCGGAGTTCACCGTCGGAACTGATGGCGGCAGATACGCTGTCCCCTGCGGCAATGCGCACAGCACGGAAATTCTCATCCACTAAGGACTGTAATGGATAAGGGTAAGACGTGACAGTGTCGATGTCTATGAAAGAGCCTGGGTTATCGGGATCAGGGACATCTTTTGTGACACGGCCCAACGCGGCATCGTCGTTCACCCCACATGACCAGACCTTGGTGGGACAATGAGCACGCAACTATAACACGAGCAAAGAATGGCATACCGTGCCCTTTTCGTCGATGAAAAGGGTATGTAACCCCCCCGCTGCGACTGCCTCGAGGCCAGCGCCCTCGGAACCAAATGCGCCTTCTTTTATTTTTGCATCGACCCACGTATTCCGCTTGGGAAAGGAAAACTCGTCCAAAAATTCGGGGCCCATTCCAAATTGACCAAAGTTGCCTGCACCCCATACAAATAATTGGTTTGGGGGTCTCGGGTGGGTCAAAGGTGTTGGCAAAGAATTGAAATAAGGTTTCAGCTGTTGGTGCTCCTCGGTCACAGTTGGCAACCCATTGAGGGTTGGTTTTCTACCCAGTTTCCTGCCAGACGTGGTTTTTTTCAGCGCGGATGCCTTTGCGTCCTCGGTATCGGACTGTACGCCTTTCGAGCGAGCACGCTTTCGAGGGGGCGAGTCGTGGACGGGTGAGGACGCGCGCTTGGACGATCGACCAGTGGTTTTGGGGAGAGGTTTTGCGGGTTTGGTGGTGCCATTGGTAGTCTGGAGAGGAGCTGCTCTGGCGGGTACAGTCGCTCCTGGGCCGACAGAAGTTGCACGGGTAGATCGTCGGAGAGGTGGGTGGGTGGACATGAAGATGGCGCAAAAGTGTAAAGAACAAGAAACTATAGTCAGCAAAGCGCTCAGAGTCACGTGATCATATCGCGTCTGTGGCGTGGACAGTAGCATAGCCACACTCTGCCATGATCCGTCAACACTACCAACCTTTGGTAGCATTTGCACGCAGAGAACGGTAACGTGTATCGATAAAGAAAAATCTACAACTAAGCCAACATTATACACTAGTTTTACCGTATCCAACCCGGCTACAGGTCAAATACTTTGCTCGTTCGTCTGCTCTTTAACATCGCCATCTCCCGCTCATGCAAAACCAGTGTGGACGCCGCTACTGACAAAGATGTGGACACGTCTGTGGCTCGTGCCCATGCCGTATATCAGTCTGGTGTATGGTCGAGAGCACCCATTCTAACCCGTGCTACCGTTCTTTCGCGCCTCGCTCAATTACTTGAGCAACGCACACTAGCCATGGCAAATATAGAGACCTTACAAACCGGAAGGGCTATCCGAGAGATGACCGCCCAGATCGGTCGTTTGCCAGAATGGCTGTTCGTTAATTCCTCCACGAGACACTCGTTCACGACTCAACCAAGGGATGCAGACGCTATTATTCCGCTCTCCTGAGAACACACCAAGGATTTGTAGCACCGACCCAAGGTAAATTGCTCAACTTTGTGCACCGTGTTCCGCTCGGCGTCGTCGCGCAAATCACCGTGAGCCTTTAATCAACCCACCACCTCTCTGAGCGTTCATCAGAATGAAACGACATTAGCCTTTCAATCATCCCTTGTTCATCGCCGTAAAGAAGATTGCCCCTGCGTTGGCTGCTGGTAATAGCGTCATCGTCAAACCGTCAGAGGTGATGTTCCCCAGTTCCTGGCCTTCGTCATTTGTAACAATCACATGATAGCTCGCACCAATTTCGTTGCTTGAATTCTCTAAGATGACACAAGAAGCAGGAGGTCGGTGATTAGATCCATTTCGCTGATGTTCTAGCCGACCATGACATAGTGCCCGACGGTGTGTTCACTGTTCTTCCTGGTTATGGACATACGACGGGGAAGCGACTCGCCTCTCATCCGCTCGTTCGAAAGGTTGATATAACGGTAAGCACCCAGGCGATGCCTTCACGTCTCAGATCGGAAACTCTCGTATAAAGGCCGGAACACACACTGGACGTGCGTTAGGTGCTATCGTTGGTGCCAACTTGGCTGCATTCACTGCTGAGCTGGGTGGAAAAGTGAGTTTTCAGGTAGCTGGTTTGGGCCCCTAGCTGATCCGTTGATCAGGCTCCAATCATTGTGTTTGATGACGCAGACCTTGCCTCGGCGGTGAACGGCGTCGCTTTTGCATCCTTCGTCGCCTCTGGACAGACATGCGTTTCGGGAACCCGGATCATTATTCAGGAAAAGCTATATAATGCGTTCATGCAGGCGTTTCTTCACAAAGTCGAGAGAATACGACAACGTATGGGGGATCGTACGTTTCTCATCTTTATTTGCCGTCGAGCAAGACGCCCAGATACCAGCCATTCTTAGCTTCGAATCCGGAATGCTCAATGGGATCCGTCATTTCCCGTAAACATCTCGAGCGGATTGAGCGGATGATTGAAAGCCGCCAGAGCGGAGAAATTGTTGCTGGCGGAGAACAAATGACCGGGAAGTCGGTGCTCGATAATTTCGACTTCTCCAGAGGAAGCTTCTATCCGCCAACGGTCATCACAGATGTGGACACGATGGATGAATTATGGCAAGAAGAAATATTTGGTCCTGTAGTCGTCATCAAGAAGTTTCGTGTAAGGTGCCGCCATATATCTCGATGATGGTTGACACTATGATCCGTTATAGGAAGAGGAGGAAGGTGTGGCGCTTGCCAATGCATGCAAGTATGGTTTGGGTGCAGGGATATGGAGTTCTGATTTATCAAGAGCACACCGCGTTGCGGACGTGATTGAAGCGGGCCTTGTATGGGTAAATACGCACCACCGCAACGATCCCAGTTCTCCTTGGTACGTGTTCACGAAGAAGCATAGCCGCGCGGGGTGAACCGTCACTTGCTACAGGGGTGGCATGAAAGACAGTGGTACCGGTCGGGAAAACGGATTTGAGGCATTTGAAGCATGTACGTAGACATACCCGAGAGTTGAACACGGCTGACAAGAATTATAGATACACAGAGCAAATCCGTCATCGTCAACACCGCGACTGCAGAGGAATCCCGTATCGTCGATGACTGGTTCACAGACGGTGATGATGTGAAGCGATATGGCTGACACCATTTTCAATACCGTAGAGCCTTGCTTTATTCGACCGGATTTGCGATATCTCACCTAGTGCTTATCCTTGGAAATACAAGCTCATATTACATCTGATGAAACTGGTGACCGCTCATCCCGTCGACTTGACTGCTTCTTTGTGACTAGGCTGTTACGAAGAACGTCAACAGGTTGCCGTCACAATCATGGAACACGAAAGACATACCTCGTTGAGCTCTACTGGTGGTTCGTCCACAAAGTCTGGGACCTTGTTGAGGTCCGTAAGGTATGAGGTTCCCTCCTCCTCTTCCTCGAACTGCAATGCATCCAACTCTGCAAGAACTTTTTGAGTGGCAGGGAGGAACACGGGGGAAATAACATGCCAGCTTCCAGATCTGCTTCGTCAAGTTCGTCAGGTACTGCATAAGATCTCCCTAGAGATTCTTGTATCTCGTTGGCTTGTTCTAACAATTCCTCCATATTATAATGCATATCCTATCGTCCAGTGAGTCGATAATCATGGGGTAGAATGTACGACGCACTTCAATCTTGTCGATATCGATCTTGCCATACTGCTTCTTCATTTCCTTGTTTGCAAGCTTCATCGCTTCCACGGTCGCCATCGTGTTCCTCAAGTTCTCCGTAGCGATCGCGGCGGACTCCATGTTAAACGTCTGTTGAGCGAGTTGAGCGAGTTGGCCTTCGTACATCTTCTTTTGTCGAAGGACACGAAGGGCACGTTGCTCGATCGCCCTCTGGTGATCGGTACGGACGTGAGTAGAGAGTTGCGCGGTCGTGGACGACCCGTCGTTACCTTGCCTGGACCATTGCGGAGTTTGCTCATCTGCTCCTTGTACCGCATCAGTTCACCATCGAGTTTCTTGATGTTGACCTCGATCGAGGCTATCCGCGCATCTGTCTGAGTCAGAGTACGGTCAACGATGCTGTCACAGGAACGAAAGTGGGACCTACTGTATTGATTGCGTCCTGGAGAGTTGGTTTGGGTTTCTTGGCGGTGGACGTGCCAAATATTCGGTTCATGACGGGAGAGAGGTGAGATAGTTGTGTCAAGGACGAACCGCCGGGTCCCGCCTCAGAGTCACACCAGGCACCAATGGCTATAATATTCATGAATTTGAATCCTACTATCTACTCTTACAACGCTCAAACATCCCTCAGCCTAATGCATGTCAACTCTTGACAGCCAGACATGTCTCGTCATGACAGGAAGCCCCTCACGGCACCACCAACGTTGAGGACATCAAGCCTGCGAGAAAAGATAACCGTCAGCGTCGGGATAAGTATTCTGAGAAAGGAAGAAGAGAGCTCCAGTTGGACCGGTCATATGCCATGGGATGGGATCAAACCGGATGCATCGTGGAGACATGTGTACGGGGCGCGCCTCGGTATATAATCGAGAGAGACAACTCTCGAATTTGTCACGCTTGTCTCGTTTCTCGCTCATGGTCGGACAAGCAAGGGAGTACTTACAAAAAAGTGTCGTGACCCCATACGCCACCAAGCTCAAAGTAACTGACTTGGGAATTATCTGCCATTCGAAGGGCATCAACGAGTTCACGTTGTTGTTCGACTGGGAACAGGATGTCACTCTGAACACCCAAAACAAGAATCGGTGTAGACGCGAGCGGAGTGAGGCCTTTGGCTAGTTCGGGCAAGTGTGGAGGTTGATTAGCTGGTGGGGGGTGCGACTTTGAGTGGGAGATGCTTGGTGATGGTGGGGGAGTGGAAGGAGGTGAAGTGGGTGAATGGGAAGGATGCATGCCGAGTTGTTCGAGGGCAGGGAGTGTGAGATCGAAAAGGTCCATGGCCTTTGAGATGTAAAGGAGAGAGTTGGCGTCGTACTTTAAACAAAACTGCTCTCCCTGGTGAGAAAGGTGAGTGAGAGATGCTATTTTTCGAAGATGCATCGAGTAACGAATGTCAGAGATGTACCTGATGATCAAGGTAAGTTTCGATGAGGAAATCTGGACAGAGTGTAGGGGATCTGGATTGATCATGGGATGAAGTTGGGGAAGCATCTTGATTGTACAATTTGCGGCCAAAGCGTAGGTCCCATTCTGGACCAGAGCGGTAAGTGATGGTTGCAATCTCTGATCTTGGATGAGATAAAAGGGCTATGTGATTAGGATGGATACGACTGACGGCGAGCGAGTTTCATTCCGGTGTGGGGGGGCAATCCATCGTAATAGAAGCCATTGTTCCAATTAGGGTCTGCCATGAGGACTAAGGAAGAGGTGAGGAATGAATTGGAGAGTAGAGTGGAAAAAGGTACGGACCACTTCTTTGTGCATGACGCATTGCTATGCTTCCAGGGCTACTTCTAGCAGTGCCACTGATACTGACTATTTTGCGAATACGATCGGGGAAGAGCCATCCTGCTGCGAGGCTCTGCATTGCACCCATGGAAGATCCGACACTGGCGTAGAGACGATCGATGGCGAGGGAGTCGAGTAGTTTGAACTGGGCTCTGACCATATCGAAGATGGATAGGATCGGAAAGCGGGTAGCAAAGTGTTTGCCAGTGGAAGGATCGATAGAGGACGGGCCGGTTGAGCCGTAACAACCGCCGAGGACGTTTGTGCAAATGATGAAGAAGTGGTTGGTGTCGAGGGCCTTTCCTGGGCCGATGAATTTTTCCCACCAACCTGGGGCGGGATTCAAGGGAGTGGAGGCAGCATGGGATGAGGCGGAGAGACCGGTGTGGAGGAGGATGACGTTATCCTTGGAAGGAGAGAGTGTACCCCAAGACTCGTAAGCGATGTCAAAGGATGGAAGTGGTGTAGCGTATGTGAGTGGAATAGGACGAGGGTGATGATAGATGGTGTAAGAGAGGGGACTTGGACGAGCGTAGGGTGGTTCAGGACCAGAATTTAAATCAGCTGTGGTTGCGATG
The DNA here is from genome assembly GCA_038089535.1 of Hemileccinum rubropunctum. NCBI lineage: Eukaryota > Fungi > Basidiomycota > Agaricomycetes > Boletales > Boletaceae > Hemileccinum > Hemileccinum rubropunctum. Next base: position 211,587 of record JBBPLC010000015.1, on the reverse strand, counting down.
ATGCGCGATTCACGTTCAGCGTGTGCATCAACGCAAGGAAAAGACGGTTTTTGACGTGCGACGGCGACACAAGAAGACGAAAAACGAACGAGCAATCGACGACGGAACATGAGGAGGAGGAGGAGGAGGGGGGGAACAAAGTTGACCCCCTCACCCCCTCCCAATAAAAAAAGTGACCCCCCAAAACCTTCTTCATGCCATTCACCGACTTGTTTCGTCCTCGCTCTCGTTCTCGTCCGCCAGACCCGATGCTTCGTCATAAAGACTTGCCAGACATTCCACCTTCGAGCTACACAAAAGCTTTCGTACGCTCACAGACCCGACCCATCTCATCCACGACCACCGCGACTCACTCCACCATCACTCCCCTCCCCTCCGATTCTTTGAAAAACAGACGTCACCTGTATACATTCCACCACTCCAACACGTTCCTGCCAGATCCAGATCATGCCACCAACACCCCGCATGATGACGACGACGACGATGACCACCACTTCCCCCGCTCAGAAACACCCTCATCTACTCGCCAAAAGCCCCTCTTTCATTCGTTTTTCGGAATCTCCTTTTCTCGTAGATCATCTTCATCCGCATCCGCACCACAACAATCGTCCTCGTCCGACAGAAATGCCTCCTTGACATCCTCTCGAAAACCATCATTCAGATTATCATCTCGCCCCACCACCCCAAAGTCTCTCAACGACGCCTCTTCAAAATCTACCTATTCCATCCCTGTCCCATCAAGTCCACTCCCTTTGTCCGCCAGCCCTCGTCGCCGATCATTCGGTCTCGGCAGTTCCCAGCGTAGCACACCCAAGTCATCTACCACACATCTACCTCTTCCCCACGCTCAAAGCCCCTCCCCTCGCGCCCATGGTCGAAGACACTCCGTCGGTTCGGAGCGTCCTCCCCATGACAGTGCAGTTGCCCTTTCCGAAGAGCCACCCCATCGGACCCTTCATAAAGGCACCCTCCCCGATACCGGACGTAACAAGGGTAAGGAAAGAGAAAAACCATTTACAGACTCGCGTGGTCCCCTTCCCGACTTTCGTCCGTCCTTCGATCCCCCTTCCAAATCTCTTCCCATACATCCTTCTCCCATATCTCATCCCGTCTTCTCACATCTCACTACCGTAGATTCAGCATCGTCTGCAGAGAACAACCATCCTTCCCTCCTTACACCGCATCGCTTACCTGTGATACCCCGCATCATTCATACCCCTCCAACCCCACAACGTCCAGGAGAACAAGTTGATTCCCTCTCAATTCACAACACCAGTTCCCCCGATTTCAGCAACGGCGAGATCACCAAACCCAAGGCAGTCACCATAGCCCACCGAGAACAAGTCCTTGTCTCAAATTCTCACTCTCACCCAGACCCGCCCCACGCCACTTCATCCAGACGGCGTTTCACTCCCAGATTTTTTGGCGGTAAAGACGTATCCAAAACAAAAGATAGTAATGGCCAAAAGTCAACCAGGCGACCACCCACTGGCCCTTCTGATGCATCTCCTCACAGGACACCTGTTCCAAACGTCACTGGTCCTGTGCGCAACATGACAAGTCACCGGAGCAAACTTGGCAGTTTTGATTTTGAACGTCCAGTTTCCGCACTCAACAAGAGTAGCTCTACCGTGGATCGATACCCAACGGACAATTCATCCTATTCGAAAGCTCGTCTTCACGCAATAGAACGGACTATCTCGGAGGACTCTACACGAGGTGCAAAGTCGTCGACTGCGCACCATCCTGGACAGGGAGAGTCACCCATGTGGTCTCAAATGAAACCAGTTCATACAGGTGGTACATCAGTTCTGTCGTTCTCGTCCGTATCCGTACAAACAGCATCAACTGGCAAAGGTATCGGGAGTAACACCCCTGCAGGACAATCCTCTAGCTGGGGTCGCACATCTGGCAGGCGTATTTTACATACTTCCAACGGCACATTCGCGTTTGAACATCCTTCTTCGGTGCCTAGCCGTCCGAATCCTCAAAATTTTAATTTACCCATCATGCCAAATCAAAATGAAGGGCACATGTCGGGTCTTGCTCAATCTCAACCCACGGTACCATTGCACACCAGCTTTAATACTCGAAATCAGAGGTCGGATCATGTTGAACAAGGTTATTCAAAACCCGGTCAACGCAAACCCAAAGGAAAGGGACGTTCCCTCGATCTTGGTTTAGGACTTTCTTGGGCACCTTCACGTCTACGTGAAGAGGTCCTTATGCCAGGATTGATTTTGACGCGGGAAAAGGCGAAGCTAGAGAAAACCAAAGCCAATGGATCGAACGTCACCACGGTGTTTGAAAGTATACTATCTGAACCTCGATTTGAGGCTTTCAAAGAATGTAAGGATCCTTGTTTACGTCTCTCGTCCATCTAATACGTGATCTTCAGACGTCTACCGCTTTGATGCACACATGATCCCGCTCGAGGGTCCTTCTGGGCTGCTAGCTCGTGTTGAGAAGCTCCTCGCAGATTCTGGCCTCAGCGAGCGAGAGAGAAACAGACTCATAACCGAGTTTGCCGTCTTTGTCGAGAATCACAGTGGGTGATTTCTGGTGTGTGCGCATGGTTATGACTTTTCTTCTTGGTTTTTCTGAGTAATTTTTCGCTATCTAACAATGTCTTGTTCGTGACTTCATACATACATACTTGTATCGGTTTTTATTACTTGCTCTACTTTTGGTAGCAAGCCACATCACTCGTTTTCTTTTAACCTTAGCTGTATCGCTGGCCAGCCTGGGGCCTCGGCCCGTTTAATGTTACTTCTTGTGCTCTGAAGTGATTGGACATGTTAATATAAATCATGTTTAAAGTACTAGAGTACATGAATACCAAGTGTCACCATTATGTTGAAGGTCGAAGTGCTCTCAGTCTTTCCACCAATTTATCGTCCTCCTCGCGGATAGTCTCGCCTTTGGGTAAATCGAGAACAACACCGGAAAGGTCCTTGGCAGCGAGATCATGTTGCAACTCTATGTTTGCTTCTTCTGCTGTCTGCCTCATAAGCTGATCTATTTGATCTTGCGGTGTGGAGACGGCGGTCGTGCTGGACATGGCATCTTCCATGTAGGACGTCTGTACATCCAGATCCGAGAATTGGGACTCGAATTTGTCCATCACGAGCGAGATCTTGGAAACCGATGAACAGTTTCTCAGACATCACGCACTCTGACGCACCTTCTCCAGGTTCATGCTTTCCATAGCTCTGTCCATTCCTTTGACTACGGACGTCATGTTACCCGTCACCTGTCTCATTGTGACCGCAGTCTCTACCCTACTCGCGACTGCATCGATACGGCTTGCTAGACGGAGTAAGTTCAAGGATTCAGATTTCTTCCGGATTGCGTTGGAAGCGTATATCCGTGCGCCGTCATTATTGCCTTGTTGGAGCGCCTGTTACGGATCGAAATCGCTTGACGCAGAGTGAACGCAGGGCTAAACAGACCTTCTTTAGCCTCGTCTTTTCCGCAGTCTCGTCTTTCTGGGCCTTCTTTGCTTGTCTGTTCAGTGTCTTTGCGGTGAACTGTATGGTACCGTATCAGAGTAGATCTCGGATAGACATGATGGTGGGCAAACTTTGAGTTGGAATAAGGTCTCTGTGTGTGTGTTAGGCGCGCTATGGTTGATCGTGTGGGGGTATACTGACTTTCCATGTTACTCATATTGAAGTGGATGGCGGTATATGTTACGTGCTGTACTAGTACGACCAGCTCGCCGCAGTATGATCGGTCATGTGACTTGCAACATTCTCTTGTACTACATCGGTTATTCACTTGGCAGTTCTTGCGGCGACGGCTACTCTCGCATGTGTTCGTTGTTTATTTTTCTGATCGAGTCGTCGAGATAATCTGTTTACCTGAGCTTGTTGTAGCGTAAGTAGATGGCCAAATAAATATCACCCAAGTTATTCCCTCCCCATGGACGAGGAGGCGCCGTCGTCAACTCACGGGGGTATCAATACCCGATCTGCAACCTTCCCAGTGGGTGACAAGACACAGCGTCACCACGATGTCGGTTCTGTTATCGCCAGCCATCGTACGGTAGCCTCGGCGGGTTCTTTGACGACCATAGACCGTCCACCCGATGAGGTTGAGGATTTGCCTCCCGCTAAAATTTATCGCCCATATTCCATCCATGTCCTCGCCCTTCTTATGCCAGCTTCCATATTCGGCGTGCTTGCCAGGCTTGGCCTACAAGCTTTGGTAACATATGATGGAGAGTGCATTTTTCCATTGGCCTATGTCCAGGCCACTGGCTGCTTCATCATGGGAATTGCCTTGGGCATGAAGCCCTCATTCGGTAACTTGTGAGCATGTTTTCTATGTTTCGGTTGCAATCCGTTACCTAGTCCTTTCAAGTTATGGACCTCTGTATACAGCCGTGACAACCGGTCAGATCCACTGTGCTTCCCTTTTTCACGTCATCTTGCTGAGTCCTAGCCATTTCGCAGGATTCTGTGGATCCTTGACCACGTTTTCTGGCTGGCAAGTAGACGTATTCGACTCTTGGGTCAACGCTGGACAGTTTCACAGGGCAGGGCTTAGAGATGTGAGTCTTTTCTCTTTATCGAACCCTTCCACTCATATCATGTTCCTAGTTTATAGATGGTCTTACTGAAACATGGGTCACCCTCTTGCTATCACTGGCCTCTCTCATGTTCGGGGTGTACATCTCAGGTTCGATCTTACCGTACCTCCCACCTCTGACTCCACCCAAGAGAAATGTGCGCTACTGCCTCACCGTCTTATCTATCTTGACATACGCTGCCACCCTGCCTGCATATTTCCGCTTGCCTGCAAATTACCGACATCAAGCGACTGCGGCCCTCATGTTCTCTTACCCAGGAACGTTGACCAGATACCTACTTTCAGTCAATCTAAATTCGCGAATCAAACTATTCCCTTTGGGCACTTTCACCGCAAATGCACTAGGCACCGCGCTTCTCGGCGTGTTCCACGTTTTGCAGGGCATGCCCACCGTTTCCCCTAACGCATGCTCCTTGTTACAGGGCCTGGGCGACGGGTACTGTGGGTGTCTCACAACAGTCAGCACGTTTGCGGCAGAAGTAATTGCTCTAGGAGGGCGGAAGGCGTCGTTTTACGTGATTCTGAGTTGGGTGGTTGGACAACTCCTACTCCTTGTCATCATGGGATCCTCATTCTGGGCAGGCCATGTCAGCGAGCAGTTGATGTGCAGTTTCCAAGCATCCTGAGGAGCATTATTAGATGTGTATCTTGCTGCGCCACCGAGTACGGTTAGCGGAGTTTGAATTTATCTATGGTTACCCGATCAAGGTGCTTGAACGCCAGCCTGTGCAACTTTCCATGTCGCGACCCCAGGAGCAGGTCGAGGATCAGGTCGAACTCGAGGAGGAGGCCGTGAGTGGGAATGGTGAGGGAGACGAAATCATGGATGAGGTAGAGGAGGGGTACAGTGAGTTTCATCCGGGGTATTGCTACTGACTCATTGCACTCATGGCCCACTAGCGTCTTCTACCCCCACTTCCACGCTCACGTGGATCAGCTGGTTTTGTTCTCTACCCGGCCATGAGTACTTTTGCGAAGTGTCGGAAGACTTTATCGAAGACGATTTTAACCTGACTGGCTTGAATACCATGGTACCCTTCTGGAAGGAGGCGATGGAGATGGTGTTGGACGTCGAGCCAGGTATGTCTGCCCTTGGCCCATGGGAACTTTTTACTCATCTATGATGCGATGTAGACGAAGATACTTCGAAAATCCCGGATGTCTCAATCGTGGAAGCATCAGCCGAGTTGTTATACGGCCTCGTGCATCAGCGCTATATCCTGACGCGAGCCGGTCTGCAATCCATGGTTTGCTTCCACCACCTATCTGATCTTTCATCTCTCATACCCTTTTCAGGTCGACAAGTACGAAAATGCAGCATTTGGCGTCTGCCCACGGGTCTACTGCATAGGATGCAATGTAGTGCCGTGTGGTCGCTCCGATCTTCCAGGGATTGATACGGTCAAACTTTACTGCCCAAACTGTAACGATATATACAGTCCTCCGAGCAGCCGCTTTCAGGGAGTCGATGGTTCGAATCCTTTGCTTCCCACTGGCGAATCCTGAGAGCTGACGCATGTTTGAGGGATGTAGGGGCTTTCTTCGGTACCACATTTTCACATTTATTTTTTCAAAGCTACCGTGAGCTTGCTCCGGCGCCGTTTTGGAAAGCGTCATCATCGACGGAATCGTCGCTTTCTCCTGGACGGTCTCCGGACTCTGTTAATAGCTCGCAACGGTCGCCTTTTATCAATCCCAATCCCCATGGAGGGCAAAAGAGACCAGAAGGGCGTGTTTATGAGCCACGAATATACGGGTTCAAAGTGAGTGAGCGGGCAAAGTCTGGGCCACGGATGCAGTGGCTGCGTTTGAGACCTCAGAGCCCGGAGGAGTTGGATATGGTGGACTGGCGGGGACGTTGGATAGATGATGAGGAATATGGTGATGTCGATGAAGAGGAGGAAGAGGGTGATAAGCAAATGGAAGACTTTGACCCAGTAAGTTTTTTAAAATCTATGCCGATCCGCTCACTGTGGTGCGATGGTGTGGATTACAGGATGTCGTAGATGATGATGATGAAGAGGAGGAGGAGGAAGAGGAAGAGGAAGGTGGAACGCGAAGACATCATGTCCGAGGTGAGCAGCCCGTCGATTTGCTCCGGCCTCCCACACCGATCCACCTACCATCCTCTGCGCGTACATCGCCTACTTCCGGTTCGGTATCAAAGGGTCAAGATGACCTCGCTGTCGGTGCGAATGGCACGGGCAGGGTGAGGGTGGTCAGAAGATGATATACAAATACTCTAGTTGTCGAATTTCGTTGTGAAATTGGTTTCATAGAATACATACAATTCACGTTACATGGACGGATTTAAGGGTTTACCAAGATTGGAAGTTCCCAAGCGTGGAAGAAAAACTATACAGATGCAAGCCACCGTCACAGCCACTCTCACGCTAGCGTAACTCTCCCTCGACACTGTGACAACATCCTCAAGACCCGTCAAGATCATGGCCCGAAGCAGTGAGTTGGTCGGTGGAACTCGGGAAAAGTGGCTGATATTTCTGTCGATCAGACCTTCGTTATGGCCCCAACAAAGGCCACCCCACCACGGCCCTTCCAAAGACCTCTCGCCCCAGCCAACGTAAAGGCGTCCAGTCTACCAAAAATAAGTTTGTGCGATCTGTAATTCGCGAGGTCGCGGGATTCTCCCCGTATGAACGACGAGTGCTGGAGTTACTGAGGAACTCCAAGGTACGCGTCACGATCAAGCACAGGACTAACGGATATTTACATGGCTTGCAGGACAAAAAGGCACGCAAGTTGACCAAGAAACGGGTAAGTTTGTGTATGGCATGACTTGGTATGTCGGAGGGACTGATGGTAGGACAGCTTGGTACATTGTTGCGGTCGAAGCGCAAGCTGGAGGAGCTTGGGGCAGTCATTCAGGAGAGTCGGAGGGCACACTAAAAGCATGATGTGATTACCTTGTTTACAAACAAGGTCACCGAAATCTGTACGACGTGATTTGTCATCGCTCCAGTTCTCTCAAGCGTTGTCTCTCTCGCATCGTAATCCCTTTGTTGCAGTACTTGTTATGTCGGCACTCCACGAAGTATTCCCCAAGGCCTAGGGCCTAATTTCGTTCTACCATTGCTTCGTCGTTTCTTCTGGGATCCTTTACGCAAGTGTTGTTCGCTTGGGTGAGTCGTTAGCAGATAACCCAGGTGGATAGATTCTGTCCCATAATTAAATGGCAGACTACCTGATATATCTATGATAGTGTGGCTGAGTCATTTTGATATGTTTGTCGGCCGGTGTGCGGCGTCGGTGCCGGTCATGCCGAGCAGCCGAGATGGACTGCGAAGATGTCATTACGTTGGCAGTCCGATTTTTGACGCGGAATTTGGTTCGACACAGGTTCTGTCGTGCGCATATTATACCCTGCCTCATCATGGCCTTGGTTGTCCCTCCCAATCGAAGCCGTGCTTCTTCTACCTGCGTACGTCCCCCATTGTCAATAAACACCCTCGGAAGGCGTCGCTCTTCATCGCTCGTCCTCCCCGTTCAACACATCGACACTGACACTGCCCTCCCACTCGTACATACTCCGTCTCCTTCCGCGAACACCCCCCAGCCTTCCATGCTTTCTCTAATTGCTACAAAGTGTCTTGAAATTTTCCATGTGCCCAAGTTACACCCTTCCGACTGTTCAACCTCCTCATCTCCACACTCAGTCAGCAATGTCGATCTCGTTCTTCCCCTTTCAGCCTCGTCACAGACCACATTTGGTGACATCTTGAACGAGAAAGATGCCAGTTCACATCGTTGGCGGCCCTTTCACCCTACGGTCAGTGACGCGTTCCCCTCAATCTCGTACCCCCAGCTGACGTCTTTGTCAGGCGCACGCACCGATCCTATTAGTCATGCTTCTTTTCCCCCTTTCTACCTCCTTTGTGTTTTTGTCCCTTTATTCCCTCCCCATCTCAGTCACGTGGCCTCGAACACTTGCCGAACTCGCTGAACTCGGTAGAGAGCTCCAAAAGTACTCGCAGCTTGGCCCTGGGCCGTTTGCACATGTCGTTGGTGTGCTTTCAATCACGGCAGCCTGGAAACATGCCTGGTCCATACCTGGCAGCGTCATTTGGGTCAGTCTCAAAACCGACTTGTCAATAAACTTTTGTGACTGATTGGCTCACATACAGAATGTGCTAGCTGGCGCCCTCTTTCACCCCCTATTAGCCACCTTGCTGTTGACCTTTTTGACTACCATCGGATCAGTAATCGCTACCGCTCTCAGTGCTCCTCTAGCCCCAACTCTCAGTCGACTCTTTCCGCGTGCACTTGACATGACCCGAAATGCCTTGGAAGGTGAGACAGACTTGGCCGCCGGATCGGCGCCGAGATCACCGGCTTGGGTTCGTTTGTCAGTATTGCGTCTCATTGGGGTTGTACCCTGGTCGGGAATTAACATTGCATGCGGTGTCTGCGGTGTACCGTTGACCGACTGCTTTTTGGGTGCATTCATTGGCGGTCTTCCGTGGACAGCGGTCACGTGTCAGGTATGCGTTCTCTGATGTCGGTCTTTGCATGTGTGCCTTACCCCTTGCTAGATCGGTGACATCCTTCAGACAGTCGCATCGGCACCTTCGCCAGATCACCAGACTGTTTCTTCCCTGTTAACTTCTCCCGAAATCATCCTGAAACTCGTGTTCTTGTCCTTCTTGTCCCTGGCCCCTATTTTGGGGAGAGAGAGGCTACGTGCTTTCATATCGAAAAAATCACTTTCACCCTCGGCTGCCCCCCATTCCGTCGGAAACGAACGTCTATCCCGTTGGGTTCGTGACTGGAAGACCAAGATGCGTACGCACTCTCGATCTCACAATCAAGATATGAAAAGACTCGATGATCTCGTCCATGAAAAGGCTTCGTTGCCTTAATGATGCTTCATTTTCCCCTGCTTTGGGCCTCGGTTGTTCCTGCTGATTTATTTAACGACATACAATCTGACTTCCCGTAATGTCACGCATGATCTTTTCACGTACCTGGAACAACTTGGTGCCCCTCTCTCACCTCTCCACGCTCACGACGAAAAGATACCCCTGATACGTGATTACCCACCCACTGATCTTGCGCTCCATTTGGTTTCCAAGTCATTTATCTTGATCTTACGCCATTCAACAATTTGTATGCACATATACTTTACACAACCGTTCTCTGATTTCTCGAGAATGTATACAAGTGTCTGTCTACGATCACGGAGTGACTGGTGTTGTGAGCTGTGGGCATCGCTATGATCCTCATTGATTCTCAAGCGGTGTTGCGTGTGGTTTCATTCTACAGAACATTCCATATTTGGAACCACCCACCTTGACTTCTTAACCCAAGGCAATGCTCGGTTTCACATATGTACAGGGTTGTCCGCGAGAGCCGGGGCTGATGGATCACAATCTTCGCTTCAACAATCGCTTATCCAAAAACATAATAGAGTCGAACTCTCGACTTGGACCATTGATCTATGTAGGTTGCCATGGTGGTGACGTAGTCGAGACGGATGCCCGCTCTATACTCAAAGGTACGCATTTGTCGTGATCATGGACCACCTCGCGGCTATTCGCAAGCACTGCACATTTATGGAAAACATGAGGTGGGTCGTGCTGTCCCATTCATGAGCATCCTGCTCCCAACGTGGCTGTTGAGCTCAAGGCAGGTTTCCTCAATGACTACTGCCTGCGTACAGCTTGAAGCATGCCCCTCCCCTTCCCTATATGAGCCTACTCATGCTTTTTCATTCATTACTCACTTATAATAGTCCGTCCTCTCATTTCTGACCACCCAGCTGCGCTCCCAGCGAACAGTCGCCCCGCCGCCCCAAACTAGTGGACCTATAGTTTGGCGCCAAGTCCCGTTCTTACACATTTGGGAAACACTTCGCTACCCATGTCTCAAGTGGAGCCTGTGCGCTCGATGAGCCACAGGAAACCTGTCCCAAAATTCATACCCTCACCGCCGCCTTCTCCTCCCTCATCTCCAGGGGCACCTTTCAGGCAAATCTCTCTCTCTTCGGTTTCTTCACCCTCTCCTGTACAGAGTGACAGGCCACCGGTGAGAAATTCACACATTTCGTGAAAAACAGCGCTTATGGAATACCAAGTAGCTTCCGAACGACTGGAAGGACGTGATTGACAGGGTGGTCTCCAGAGAGCGGCGGTCAACACTGCCTACCATTAACACAGTAGTTGATTTTTCGACCCATGAAGGACCTTCAACTGACCTGGATGGCGAAGCAGAGCCATTGCGGCAGTCTCCGGCCAGCACGGTGGGCAGCGGTGCTCAGCAACGTTACCAATCTGGCAATGCTCACATAGTCACAGGAGTTTGAGACGTCGAGGAGCTACACGTTTACTCCACCTTCCCCATCCGAAAGTTACGACGGAGATCCACTATCTCGTCCCCATTCTCCCACACCCTGGGTACGGCCGGGAGGCAAACGCAAGCCACAAGCAGTAAGTGACTTGTGCTGGTGGGACTGCGATTGGAATTCAAACTCCCGGTAGGAATATCGTCCTCCAACACCTCCGCTTCCGCGACAGAAATCGCGGTCAGCTGAATCTATCTCTCAGGGTGACTCGCCGGTCGCGACAACGCACGTTGTATGTCCCTTATCCTCCCTATTTTATTTTGCTGATTGTTTTATTTTGCAGTCGCGTTATTCTCCACCATTACCAGCACCACCTTTGCACACACCGTCCCTGCCTTCTCCGCCTCTGCCTTCTCCACCCCTGCCTTCTCCACCTCTCCCACCCCCACCGCTGCCGACGCCGCCACGTGTTTCCCGACCGTTACCCGAAATCCCAGTGCAGGATGACACGGTACTGGAAACCCGTGAGGTAAAACAAACAGCACCCGTGGTCAGACCTGAGGCTACGCGACCTTTACTTGGTCCGCGCAAGCTCCCTACCCCTCCATCATCGTTATCGACATACGACTGTTCCTCGCTCACCAGCCACAAAAGGGGGGCATCGCATTCCGAATATTCCTCTACACTGGCTTCGAGTTGCACACCGGCGCGTACTACTCCACCCTTGACGATATTCTCTGAAAAATACCCGGAAAATACACCTCGTACTGGTTGCGGGGTGCCGATCAAGATGGAGCCTCCCAAGAGAGAAACATCGCTTGAGTATGTGCGAACCAAGGTTGAAGTGTCTCCACCTATTATTTCACAAAACCCGAAGCCTAGAGCACTTCGTCGAGCGCTGGCACAGGGGCTGCAACGTATCGGATCGCTGGTCGTGTCCGCATTCTTGTGTCGGTGACATACATGCGTTGCTAGTGTGGTACCCTTTGTTTTGGCCACGGGACTGTGAAGCTAGACCATATCTGAGCATAAGCAATATTGTACTTTGACCACAGCTTGGGTGGTGACGCTTCTTGTAATCTGCGGGAGGACAAAGGCAAAAAGGACAGGCGATGATGTAGTTATTTACATAAACTATGGCTAGGTCTCGGTCTAGTGTGGATTACCGTGTGGAGGTAATCGTAAGCAGTCACAAACATTGTAAACGACACGAACCTCATTGAGGCAGCACCCGCCCCGACGATGCCCCTTTGATATTCCCTGTCTCTCAGACTGCGATTGATAATCCGGAGTCGCAGGTTCGACCTTTTATTCCATGTCGGAGGTCGTGTTTTCTTCGTGCCCCCATCCTACAGGGCGTGAAGTTTACGAAGCATGTCTCTCTGGCGTTCGGGATCGCCCATTCATTCCACGACTTAGGTCCGACCCCCTACTGTATCATCCTACTCCCCACAGCCTTCTCCAGTTCCGGGAACAAGAGGGAAAAGAAACCCGGAAACGGCGACTCCACGAACTTTGGCGATGCCTAAGCCTTCCCAAAACACACTTTCAGGGCTCGGAAGCCGCGGCCACTCTGGGAATCTCACTTGGCGAGTTACTAACGCCAGAAAAGGCAGAGAACATGCGGTCAGTCTATGAAGACGAACTATTGCGGCGGTGTGGCGGCCATGTTTCCGGTCAGAAACTGACCCACATACCCTGGCCGGACTTCCGGAATTATGCGGAAACAAAGGAGGCTGGTCAGTGATGGTCGAAAATTGAATCTCCTCCCTGTCCCTTACTCATTGATCTTTGCTAAGAGCTGTGGTGCATCTTCAACGATGAGCTCGATCTGGACGGAAACGGCCATCTGGACTCGGAGGAACTCCGGGTTGCATTCAAGGTTGCCGGTAGGATGCCTCGATGCTACACGTTGTCCCGGTATTCACTACGTTTACAGGGATCACCCTCTCGCCCACAGCCTTGGCGGAATTCATTACATTTGTGACACAATCACCCAACTCTCATGTTATCAATTTTCCACAGTTTCGAGATTTCCTATTACTTCTCCCTCGGAAAGCATCCACTTCCGAGATCTACCGGTATTACGAGGCGAGGAAGCACATGGAACAAGATGACGCAAGGGGACCAGCCAGGATGACAATGGAAGGTCTGCCGCCTTGTTATTTACTTTTGTGCTCCACCCATGAACTCTTTTGACGTATGCAAGGTGATGTCAGTCTAAGTGTTGAAGCCAAGCCCGCAGCCATGGCGTCGTTACGAGTCCCTGTGGTACAGCCAACTCCTGTGAACCACCAAGGCGGCCTTGAGGATGAGCCGGAGGAACACCATGATTGGTTACAAGGCCACACAGCTGTCAAGTTTCTCCTGGCAGGTGGTATGGCGGGTGCAGGTGAGGCGTTGCTGTACAGGAGTGATATTCTCTGACGCTCGTATTTGTGGGCAGTTTCGAGGACATGTACCGCTCCATTTGACCGTCTCAAAGTTTTCTTGATTACACGTGCTCCTGAGATGGGAGGGACCTCCGTGGGCCCTAAACCCAGCGTCAACGGCTTGAAAGCTATGGGTGGTGCGGTAGCACGCATATACGCTGAAGGCGGTGTTCTGGCATTTTGGACGGGAAATGGACTTTCTGTAATGAAGATATTCCCAGAGTCCGCCATAAAGTTCATGACTTACGAGACAGCTGTTCGTTCTCTTTATGTGTTCGTGTCTGGCGTGCAGTACTCAGTGTTTGAGGACAGAAACGCACTTTTGCCAAATACTGGGATCATGTTGAAGACCCTCGAGATATAAGTGGCAGTAGTCGCTTTCTATCAGGCGGCATCGGTGGAATATCCAGCCAACTCAGTAAGCTTCAGACTGCCGCAATATGCATTTGTTCATGGCCATGTAGGTATATACCCCATTGAGACATTAAAGGTATAGGGTTGCTTCACCTTTTCCCTTATCTCGTTACTGAGTTCTTCGTAGACTCAAATGATGAGTATAACGGGGCATAAGCGAAGTTTAGTAGGTGCAGCGCGTCATGTCTGGCAAATGGGCAAGTTCAGGGCATTCTATCGTGGACTAACTGTCAGTCTTCCACTTTTACTTTGCATTATCTCTCCTAAATCGACTGTAGATCGGTCTTGTCGGAGTTTTTCCGTATGTCGTCCGTCAAAAATACTGCCACGTTGTTTCAAGTCCATTGACAGGTATTCTGCTATTGACATGAGTACATTTGAAGCGCTCAAGCTAGCATATCTACGTTCTACTGGATTGGATGAACCCGGCGTCCTTGCTCTTCTCGCCTTTGGAAGCGTCTCGGGAAGCGTCGGTGCCATCAGTGTTTACCCTTTGAACCTAGTTCGCACTCGACTGCAAGCTTCGGGTTCGCCGGGGCATCCACAGCGTTATGCGGGTATTTGGGACGTAGTCCAGAAGACATACCAGCGAGATGGCTGGAGAGGATTTTACCGTGGATTATTTCCGACGTTGGCCAAGGTTCCTTGTTGCATAATGCCTGGAAGAATCCCTTCGGCTGACTATCTTTCATTCACAGGTTGTGCCGTCGGTGTCAATCTCTTACCTAGTTTATGAGCATAGTAAGCGGAGGTGAGCGTCGCCCTGCGCCTATCACGATGTGGCGAGACTGATACGTGTTGGCCTGCAGGCTTGGTGTCTAGACGCTTAACGACACCTCCCCAGATCGTAATATATGTGAATAGATTTCCCCGATTTATTTGTCACTCATATCCTGTCACATCACAATACATGCTTTCTGGTATGTTCCGTGCCGCCAGCCTAACCCCAATGGTCCTCGCCGTTTATTGCCTTGTCGAGGGCGGAACATCACCAAGCGTGCTCTGGCCTACGCTCGGAGCCGCGGAAAGAGGGCGAGCGCATTGTCTCGCAAAATGGAGTCCAACTTGCGTGGTTCGCCAGTATAATGATCCTCGAGATGTTTAGTATACCAGCTTGAAGTCACAATGCTGACCGCTGACATTCAAGGGTTCAGTTCAATCAACACACATATCCTCAGGCTGCAGGCGGAAGTAAACGGTACCGGGATAGTCACTTCCAAAGAGAATGCGGTCCATTGGGACAAAAGCGTCTATCGCAGCAAGGGTCGTCGGGTGCGAACTGAGGGCCGTTTCATAGTAGAACGTTTTGAAATCTTGGAGAATCTCTTCAGGGGCAAGTGGGCACCCCATATAGTGTGAGAGGGCTGCCACGCGGGGAGCCAGAAAGGGCGTACTGCCTCCTAGATGTGCGAGAATGATTTTGACGTTGTGAAAGCGTCGTTTCTTGCCTGTGACGACCAGATGAGCGGCTGCCTTGTAAGTTTCGTTCGGGACCTTTTGGGTGCAAGGTTGAGTTATGGTATTCGTGGATGCGGCAGGGACGCTTGCCTCGCTAATAGGGAGCCCTAGGAAAGGATGAGGATAGGGCGTCGATGAAGGTGTCTGTGCACCGTGAAGGAAAACGACTGCGTGTCTCCTGTCCAGTTGGTCCCAGATGGGGTCGAATTGATCGTCTGCGACGTATTCTATCAGAACGTGAGTGCCAAGCGAAGGCGAGCGATCTAGAAGATCGTACTGGCCGTATTTCCGGTCCCGTAGGACGAAATAAGTGCGAAACCATCGGCATCCAGGTGATCCATGGCAAACGCTATTTCATCGAGTGCATCTAGGGAACGATCATCAGGGGGAGGTAATCATTGTGATTGCTCTAAAGTATCTGAACCTTGTACATCGCTCAGGGTAGGAAGTCCGGCGAGGAAACCAAACCTTGCGGGGTATGCCGCGCGAAGCTGTGACAAGTAAATATTCATGGCCCTTACTTCAGTTCTATTTGTGGCGACAACAGGAGGTGGTGAGAGGATTGCGGTTTGGATACCCATCGCATCCATAGCCGACATGGCTAGTGATGGTCGCCAGGGAAGGTGTTCTGGGGGGGTAATCCAGCCGACAAGTGTATTTTTCTTGGCTTTTTTCTGAGCATCGAGGAAAACGTGGTGGTGAACGTCTATGATATTTGGGGTATGGAACCGGGTGGTGGGGGATGTGGAACTGTCGACGCTCGCGCGTCGTTGGGTCATGGTAGCGATGCGTCTCTGTAGGACATGAGATGATATAAAAGTACGGTTGAAGGAAATGGTTCCAATGGACGACTTCTTCGGTGATTCATTCGGCACCAATTGATAACTTCGCGTTCGGTTCCGATAGAAGAAAAAAGACGGATTATTTCCTTGCAAATTCTTTACAGTGTTGGTCGTCGTATCGTACGAAGGAACCACTCAGGCTGAGTGGTGCCCGGAGAGAGAGATTTGCAATCACATAACCAACGTCCAACGGCTTCACCAAAGTTCCGTCACGATGAGCATCAAGGAAAACCTTGAGATCTGATGGATCCATATGAGGCACACCGGTGGCCCTGAGGGCTTCTTGCATCTGTAAGCAGGTCTCAGAATGCACGTTCGAGGGGGCGACGAGCGTGGATAACCCACAGCTGTGTCGACCTTCCCCGGAGCGATCGCCAGTGAAACGAGGGCAGGTTCTTCCTTGGCTAAGGTTCTGTCGATTGGTCTATCAGACCTCGGGTAACCGAGATAGGAAATGAAAGTACCTCGCCAAACTGTTCATGGCGGCCTTGGCTGCGTTGTAGGGTGCCCAAGCTGGCGTGCTTCCTGTCGCTGCACCTGAGCTGATGAATATGACCCGACCGGTGTTGGGGCTGGCGCGCAAGGCTGGAAGGGCAAGCCTGAGAGCGCTGACAAGTGAGAAGAAGTTGACATCAAAGTGGTTTTTCCAGTCGTCGAGCGACACGGAGGAATCGCCAATCCGTGCCAGGGGCTGGAGGGTGCCAGCATTTAAGATCAGGCCGTCGAGGACGGGACCAAATGTGGCCATTGCTTGGCCGAATGCTTGCGCCTGGGCGGACTCATCTGTGCTGCAGGGTGTTCCACGTCGAGGACGAAGAGGCGGTAACACGCAGACTCACACGTCACACGAGATGGCGAGGAGAGATGCAGGATGGGCCTCGATGAGATGGGTCAAATCGTCGGTCTTGGAACGTGCGAGCGCGACGACGTTTGCGTTGTGGTCTTCGAGGAGAGATTTGACGACGGCGAGACCGATACCTCTGAAGGTCGGTTAGTTGAGCCAACAAGGATAAGAAAAAGAAAGACTTGGATGCGCCTGTGACGAGGACGAGTGGCCTGGACATTCAAGGTCACAGTTGTACCGTATCGGATCCGTGTCCGTCCGTGTCCAAATTTGCAAGCGCGCCCGCCGCTTCTTCCTCTACTTCCACCACCATCTCCAAATGCCTCTCGTCCGCGCCGCTTTCTCCCGCTTCGCCCCTGCTCTCGCCAACGCACGTTCTGGCATCTGTAGAGCTGCCATTGCTCGTAGTTATGCAACCCAATCCGAAAATTCGGTCTGCACACCCCCCAAATACACACTTTGCACAACTTAACCTACCCACAGATGACCGTTCGGGACGCTCTCAACGTGGCTATGGAGGAAGAAATGTCGCGCGACGAATCCGTCTTCATTTTGGGCGAGGAAGTCGCTCGGTATAATGGCGCATACAAGGTACCTTGCCTCTTCATGCGCACGTGTCTACCGCTCACCACCCCCATCCCAGGTCACCAAGGGTCTTTTGGACAAGTTTGGTGAGAAGCGTGTCGTCGACACTCCAATCACCGAGATGGGCTTCGCTGGCCTTGCCGTCGGCGCTGCACTCGCTGGCCTCCGACCAATGCATGTTCTCCACTAGTCACGTCTTTCCCTTCCTTACCCTGCCTTTTCCACAGTTGCGAATTCATGACCTTCAACTTTGCAATGCAAGCTATCGATCAAATCGTCAACTCTGCTGGCAAAACATACTACATGTCCGGCGGAAACGTCCCGTGTCCCGTCGTGTTCCGTGGTCCCAACGGTGCCGCGGCCGGTGTTGCCGCACAACATTCACAAGACTATGCTGCATGGTATGGCTCAATCCCCGGTCTCAAGGTCGTCAGTCCATGGAGTGCCGAGGATTGTAAGGGTCTTCTCAAGGTACGCATCATACCACACCTTGATACGCACTCTTATATCCTACAGTCTGCCATCCGGGATCCCAACCCAGTCGTCTTTCTTGAGAACGAGATGATGTACGGTGTTGCTTTTCCCATGTCTTCGGAAGCTATGTCCGACAACTTCCTTCTCCCTATCGGAAAGGCCAAAGTTGAACGCGAAGGATCCGATGTTACCATTGTCGCGCACAGTAAAATGGTAACCCACAGCTTGGAGGCTGCGGAAATCCTAGCCAAGGACGGTATCAAAGCAGAGGTCATCAATCTCCGTAGTATTCGCCCTCTCGACATCGATACCATCAAAGCATCGGTCAAAAAGACGAACCGGCAAGTCGTTTTGAGTTAGCGTATCGCTTGCTTGCGTATTCTTACCACTTTTCCAGACTACTTATCGTTGAAGGTGGTTTCCCTGCTTTTGGCGTCGGAAGCGAGATTTGCGCTCAGATAGTCGAGAGTGAAGCCTTTGACTACCTTGATGCACCCGTTGAGCGGATTACCGGCGCTGATGTCCCAACACCTGTGCGTTCTGTGTGCTAATATGGCTGCGCCTTTGCTAATATTTATATTTTCTTAGTACGCCAAAAACCTAGAAGATCTCTCCTTCCCTGACACACCACTTATTGTCAAGGTTGCCAAGCGTGCACTTTACAGGACTAATTAGCATGTACGCAGCCTCGTAGTCCTATTTGTTCGTTGCTCTGTCACCCGGAGTAGGTTAATGATAGTTGATAATGGACGATTGCCATGCACCACCGGTGCTCTACCGAACTCTAGTTTTCAGAATTACCTAATATCCGTATCCGAACAGCATTTGCGTGAGCTTGTAGCCCCTCGCAATCCGCTAATGTCGCAACGATTGGGCCCAGTTTTTGCAATCCCTCCATAGTAATCTCTTGTGAAGTGATATGCTTCTGGAAGGACATCGTGTTCACACCACTGAACTGACGAGCATATCCATTCGTAGGAAGCGTGTGGTTCGTCCCTGATGCATAGTCACCGCAACTGCCAAGTTTATATCAGTTATGCTCATGTGTGTATAAGCTGATCAGTGACAAACAACCTTTCAGGGGAATAAGGTCCAACGAACACACTCCCAGCATTCTTCACATGTTCCACCCAGGCGGAGGCATCCTGCAAATGCAAGATGAGATGCTCGGGCGCGTACGCGTTTGAAAACTGTAGCGCTTCTTCCGGTCCTGATGTCTTCACGATCAAACTTCGCGACACGCTCTCTCGCACGATGTCCACTCGCGGCAAGGCACGGGCCTGCTTGTCAACCTCTTTTTCAACCTCCTTGAGCTTGCCGTCCGAGAGGGAAGAGGACACCAGGACGACTTGCGAGTCGACACCGTGTTCAGCTTGCGAAAGCAGGTCGGCGGCAATGAATGCGGGGTTGCATGATTCGTCTGCAACGACCTGGAATGAAAAACCGCGTTCGTTATTCGTACAAGAACAACGAACGCGGTGCACACACGAACGTGCACCACGTTCGGTGAAGGGAGCCCGAGACCACTCACTAGCACCTCTGATGGGCCGGCTGGCATATCGATGGATACCAGGGCTTCCGTATCGTTCTGAACAAGCATCTTTGCCGCTGTTACCCATTGATTTCCAGGGCCAAAGATCTTGTCGACCTTGGGACATGTTTCGGTGCCATACGCCAGAGCAGCGACTGCTTGGGCGCCACCAGCCCTGAGAATTGCGTGTGCGCCGACCAAGTGAGCGACGTAGAGGACCTCGGGAGACACACTTCCACCAGCACGTGGAGGGGTTGCGAGCACGATCTGCTCACAACCTGCTACTTGTGCTGGGACGCCAAGCATCAAGGCAGTGGACGGCAGGACGGCGGTTCCTCCGGGGACATAGAGCCCGACGCGTGCTATCGGTCGCGCGAACCGTGAACAAGTGACGCCTGGCATGGTCTCTACGATCAAGTTACTGTCTTGGACCTGCGCGGCGTGGAACTTGCGCACGTTGGCGTAAGCAACGTCAATGGCATCTTTAACAGCTGGGTCTAGTTCTTCTGTTGTGAACGGATAGAAAGGTGGAAAAAGGATTGGTGTCACTAGCCGAGCCTTGTCAAATTTGGCCGTCAGCTCGAGAAGAGCAGCGTCACCCCTCTTGCGAACATCGTCGACAATCGGCTTGACCTTCGCGATCATTTCATCAGACTTCAGCACAGGACGCTTCAGTAGCTGAGCACGATCATCTATACTAGCAGACGATAGATCCACAATGCGCATGGCGATGGGCGCATTCGGGTCAACGGTAACTTGTGGTTTCGATCGATTCTTTGATGTATCCTGAACGTTCTTGTTGTTTGACATGAATTGTGGTTTTGCATTCCCTGGCCGCCGCGTGACTTTGGCGGCCTTCTTATCCAAGACTTCTTCGATGTCCCGAAGGGTTACTCCGGCAGCGACACACCGCGTTAGGGCGAAATAAACCAGGTCAGCAGCTTCAAAGGCTATCTCCTGTTGCGTTTCCGCACGGCAAAGCTCGTCCGCTTCTTCTTTGATCTTGGCTTGGAGGAGCTCGTGGTCGTTGAACAGCCTACGTGTGTACGATCCTTCGGGCGCAGAAGCGAGACGTGCTTTGAGGGTGCTTTCGAGCGCAGCAAGTCCGTCAATGCTACCAAAACACGACTGTTGTGGGAGATGACAAAATCCTGAACCATGCTGGATAACCGAGAATTCGAGCGCATCCGAATCGCAGTCTATGCGGATGCGCATGACCTCCTGCGTCGCTCCCGAGGTCTTCCCCTTTTCCCAAAGACCGTGCTTGCGCGATTGGTATATGCCCTTGCCAGTCATGATGGATTGGGCGACGGACGCGCGAGAAGAATACACGAGACCGAGAGATCTACCTCCCTGAGCGTATGACGAAACAATTGTCGGGAAGAGACCGTCAGATCTATCAGATATAACTGGAGCAAGGAAGGCGTCTGCGATCGTGATGGATGTTTCGAGTTCAGAGAAGGGGACAACAAGGGATGCGCCAATCGAACTGAGTTTTCTTATGGTCGAAGACATAGGTTTGTCTTTTGACAATACGTGGATGGATAGGCCTGCAAAGAAGGTGGATATAGAGCGGATGAGCTCGACGTCGGTTGAGGTTGTTTTGAGGAGTACGCCGGAGATGGCGTTGCGAAGGGAGTCTGATACAGCGCTAGCGTTGGCGACATCGAGCAAAAGGATCAAGCGGGTTGCAGGAACGACGCCGACTAGTTTTTTCGCGAGGGAA
This sequence comes from Hemileccinum rubropunctum, assembly GCA_038089535.1. Lineage (NCBI taxonomy): Eukaryota > Fungi > Basidiomycota > Agaricomycetes > Boletales > Boletaceae > Hemileccinum > Hemileccinum rubropunctum. Next base: position 190,390 of record JBBPLC010000015.1, on the reverse strand, counting down.
AGGGGAACAATGGCCTTTCCGATGCCGCTGTCAAGATCAGCGATGATCTGGTCAGTGTCTGCAGAGATATCATCGATCAGTAGGTGGTGTGCAGAGCGTAGCGAGATGTTGTGCGTGGGTGTAAAGATGAGCGAAGTAACGCGAGAGGCGGCGACCAAGCGATCTTGTTGGACGTCGTTGGTATCGACGAGGACAACGAATGGGGGAGACATGATTCCTTTGCGGCGCTTAGTCAGGTCGATCGGAGGTCTTGAATTACTCGACTCGTTATCCGATGGAGTACAATCCCAAATATCCTCAGCCGTTCTCTCTCTCGCAGGCGATCGCCCTGGATCCTGCCGTAGCATGGGATGGTCTGGTTCTAGATGTTGCCAGCAACCGACCGTTATTAACAATGCCAACAGAGATCGCTCGCTTGAAGAATTCCTTGCAGCACTTGAAACGCTCTCAAAACGAGTTGGAGGAATACTTGCGAGAGCTCGCCTCAGAAGATCTTCAAGTCAGCCAAGCTCTGAAAGAAAACGAGATCACAATGCACGTATTCCACGTGCCTGACCTTCTCTCCCACTGCTGAGGGCATTCAGAGCATCGCAGGACGAACGCATATTCATGCTCAAGCTGGCATTGACCCATCATGGTCACTCCACCAGTTCGGGACAGACATCTGATCCCATGTCTACTCCTTCAGCAAGCCGGACCGGCATTGGCTCCAGCTCAAATGGTTTAGATGACTTTCCCCCCGTTGGGCGCACGTTAGCAGTAAACCCAGAGACTTCAGAAGTTGAAGAGCAAGAAAATGGCATGTACTTGTAGACAATTGCAACACAAAATTCATGTAGATTTTTACTACACACTATCATATCAAGAATGCGCCAGAGAAATGATACATTGTAGAAAGTTTTCACCTGATGGAAAGCGCGTCGTCTCCGAAGGAAGAGAAAGGGGCTCAAGAGAAGTACATGAGCGATGCCATGTTTGCATGCAATGGCTTGAAACCTCGTCGGAATGCCTCGAGCGCCCCTTCTGCTTGAGAGGTATCAACCTGCGTAGCCGAGTCAGAGAAATCCACTGTTCCTTGAGGGTCGTAGTGATTCTTCGCGCGACTACACACGATATCCGCATCTCAACGAAATTGAGTCAATAGTTGGATGCAAGTGGTGGGGGGACGTACAATATACTGGCGCAGGAATTGATACAGAGCGCGTAGAACGCGCGTATACGTGACAAAGCGCAAACGACAAGGACTGTAAACTATCCGCGCTATAGAAACAAGTTGAGTGTGATACCAAAGAGAGTCAAAAGTAATTCTTACTTGAATTTGTTGTCGTCGTACAGGACATTATAATGCGCAGGACGACTGGTGCCAAGCAATCCTCCATGACTTTGTAGATACCAGTCAAATTCAGTAGGATGAGCGACAACCTGGTCAACGACCGTTCCCGCAGGACAGTTGCCACTTCTGTCGGCATCTCCTGGATGCCTAGGGAAAAAACGAACGTGGTGTCGTTTCGCAACTATAATGACGGTAATCTTGGGGTTTATCTTAAGATCAGCGCAAGCAGCTGTGAGAGTGGGTAAAGATAAATTCAAAATCCTGAGATCAGCACACACCCTTTAATGCGTCGAGTTCTAGGGATAAAAGGATTTAACAGGGTCTGAGAGAACCAACGGAAAAACACACCTTTCTCCAAAACCTGTTTGAATTGACCCTCCGAAACACCGTCTGATCGTCAAGGTTAGGTAAATACGAAGATTTTGGAGGAAGCGAACCTCTAAAGAATATAAGACGACTAGGGGCGATATCGCTCGTCTTCTTCTCGACTGCCTGCCTGTATCTCATATACATGGTAAGGACATGCTAAAACACGCAACTTCAGTTGTTAGCAGCGATGAGCCATGGAATCAAACAACTTTAGCCATTATCCTCAAGTCCTGGATGATCTCTTCGCGCGAACCCTGTACGTGGCTGGTTGCCACGTACTTTGCCGAGTGGGAGTCCACGTTTCCGACTAGGGCCGTAAACGAAGGACGACCCTCTGAACCGGGCGCGGGATGGATAACATCGGCACCTGGGACATGAATCGTATGAGCATTACTATGACAAAGACATGAGCAGGAACAACGCTACCCATCACAATGGTTGGATTGCGGGGGTCCGTGAGCACCGTGACGGACTGAGGGTCGGGGATCGTGTTGATCCCTCCGAGTTTAACATTCATTCTTGGTGCTGTAAGACTCGCTAGCCACTATATCTCGAAATTGTACTTACTTCAAACAGACGTTGGCATAGTATTGTGCTTTTGCACGGAAGCATTTGGAGCTTTTCAAGCATTGAGTGGCCACTCCAACCTTTAGATGTTTCAATTTATGGCCAGATAGAAAAGAAGGGTATGACACGCACTGTAACGTCACCAAAGCTGTATATGGTCGGTTAATCATGGTGCAAAAATCAGCGTTTTGGACATACTGTTTCACCGCAGTGTAAATATCGTTACCGTTGTCGGGGAGCACAACAACAATGAGTGTTGGTCGTTGCTTCGTCTTTTGATAACACTCATTTCCAGCTGTACGCAGTTGCTACAAAGCAACATCAGCCATTACCATCAGTGTGGGATATAAAGAGATGCACCTCGGCTATACGGCCTTGGCCATTCTGCCAGGTAACCAGCGGGCTAGTATCATTAACCCTCATCCCTGACAACAGTATAGCGACAAACGAAGCAAGCGGACCAAGACGACTCACCAACATCATTGCAACAACGCAGCAGACCATCAATCATGTCCTGTGCTGCGTTCTGGTTGAATCGCTGTTGGCGTTCGTAGATAACAACTATCCAGCGGTCAATGCTAGCTGGTCGGAAGAAACGTTTATCAATCCTGCTTAAAAGTTAACTACTGGAGACTGGGAAAAGGTGGGTTCAACCCACATATTCCATGCGCCGTTAGCGGGTGCCTGCATTATGATGTCAGAGGAGTGTGGTATATAACAACACGCATTTTCAAAACTTACGACAACTGGCTGCGGGCTGTCCTGACCGTATCTGAGCTTTGGGGGGGCTAAGACACGTGCGGAGACACTGAGGGGTCCAGCTGCTTCATCGACGGTCATCCCAAACTGGCGCACATATTCAGATTGGCCATATGCAAGAACCTGGACAACGTTTAGCGAGATAGAACAAGACAGAAAGAACCAAATTACCGAAAGACCGTTAATTATGCTTTGGAGACGGTCCTGCGGTCTCTTCGTTGCAAAATCGAGGACGTCTTTCGTTTTCTCAGGGGGCACCTGTTTGCGCATAATCTGCCCAGGCGGGACAGTGCAGAGCTCGAGCGGCAACAATGCACCAGATCCAACCTACACTTCGTTAGTAACAAAAAACAGAAAATACAAACACAAACCTCGATACAGATGTTTTCAGGGAATCGCAGGGGCCGGTTCAACAACCTCTGAAAGTACTGGGCCACGGTCATAGTTGTACCATCGCGCATGCTAAAGCTCAGATCTGACGCCCCTGCGCTACTGAGCCTCTTGACCACTCGGGGGGTTTTGCGGACGCGCTCGCCGGAGTAAGTTGTCATGATTCTAATTCCGGCGATAAAACGCTGGAGTCGAATGCGTTCGCGATCCGGCATGCCGCGGCGCGGACTCAAGATGTTGTACTGGTTGGTTTTGCCAAGGAAATCCAAGCAGAGATCCAACAATGGGCCTGGCTTGTACATGGTTCCGGTCGAAATGTCGAGATTGACTAGCAATCGTCCAATCGCGGGCCTGACGGACTGGAAGTATCCCCGCCATAGCACTAAGCCACCGCCAATGTCCTTGGTCTCTCGATCGGTGAAGAAAGACCGCACATTGAATGGATATTTCATAGTCGGTTCCATTCGGACGACTACATTCAATGCCTAAGAACACGAAATCAGTAATGAAAGACATTCTTGTGCGTACACTCACCGTCAAAGCCGTCAAAACAGTGTTGTCGTGGGACTGCTGTCCTTGCACAAAACGTTGCAAAACCCTAGCGAAAGGTCGAAAAGGCATCAACATGCCGTTCAACCAAGAAACTCAAAGGGTTTACTCTGGATTGATTGTGGCAACCTTTGTGAGCCTGATTTTATACACCCGCGGCCCGCGGCCGCTGGTATTCTCTCCTGGACTACCACGAGTGGTTTCATCGGAAAGGCTGACATTAAACTTCAAATTACGGCAATGGTTTGTCGGACATTCTACGATAGGAATAACGGAAGTCACATACCTCTTGACTCCCGCTGGGTCCAAGGGGTAGCTCCCTTGGGGAAAACATATTTTTACGCCCATCATATGCTGCAGGAGGCGTGAAGACGTCGGGGGCATCGATCTTTTGTAGATGGTCGATTAACTCCAAGTTGAGCCTCGCGGGCAAAGTCTTCTCAGATGGCGAGATGACTAGGGCGAACATCGTCGATGATCAGCGAGGGTGGATAAGGGCCTATGGATAGCGAGCTCACCGACTGATGTTGGTCGTCGCCAACAGGTAACGATGTGCCACTGATCAGGATGATCAACCAGGGTGGTGATGAATATGGGGCGCACCATCATAATGATGAATATTGCTTTCAGGCGAGGCCATGGAAAAGAAGTTGGACCAGACGGTGATCGCTTTACCAGCTGTGCCATAGCCCGATCGTCGTACCCCGACGGCTTGGACATGAGCACCTGGGAGTGCCCCGCTCGGAGGTGGTACCGACGAGGTTGCCCTAGCTGCTGCACCTGGTGGCCCCCCGCGTGGAGGGCCACCATGCGCTGCGCCACCGCGACCACGACCACGACCACCCCTACCGCCAGGATCTCCACGCGGAGGCATATCGTTTCAATGGCAGGGAGAATAAAATCGATGGGAAGATGGACGTTCGAGTGAGAGAGAGGAAAAAGGCGGCGAGCTGTTCTTATACCTTGTGGGTTGAGTTGGAATACGAGTTTGTATATGTTGTGTTGCATCCATACTGCGAGTTTTTGTGTTATCGATCAACCTCGTGTGTCTACTTGCGTATGTACATCCAGTCCACCACCTCCAAAAGGAAGTCGCTATGCATCTTTCAACCAACTCATGATTACTGAGTGCGCACGACCTCCAGCAACAAATGGTTCGCCATGCCTTCCATTTGGATCAAAGTAGATCCCTTTGCGAATGCCGTGACTGCCAAGATAACGCTTGACGCGCTGCAAAAACAAAGTGAGACTGTGCTCCACTTCGCAGTAACGTACAACTCACCTCCGCATTCAGAATCGCGTCCTTGCCTCCCAACACAACCAGCGTCTTTTTAGGATCACGGGCATTCGGAATCTCTTCAAACCACAGAGAATTGGACGTCCAGTCAAAATGGCGTTGAATCGTGTTCGCAACACCCAGTTCAGTCCCTACGAAGTACCTGATCAACAATTCCAGACCCTGGAAAGAGGGTTAAACTATCGCCGACACGTGCTTGTTGATAATCATACCGTAGAACACTGGCTGTACAAGAACTTGTAGCACATGTCTGTGGAAAATTGCATCCGCATCACGCCATTTCATAACATTGGACGACTTACCACCTTCCCAACAACAAAACGTGACAGGGTCTACAAAACACGAGCGTACAACCATTTCTGGGTGGGCTTTGAGGAACCATGCGTGGAGAAAGGAGCCACTTGTAGACAGATTTAAATGGGTGACTGGGGTCGACCGAAAGAACACCTACTTGGAATGGCTAAGCATAACAATGCCATGTGATAGGCTGCATCGAGACAAGAGCCCACGGTTTTCTGAATGGGGCACCCAATCCAACGCCCTCAAAAGACCGGATAAACGAGCGGTCATCTCACGTCTATTCATTGGCTCCAGAAACTTGGGATGAAAGATGTCCTGACTAACGTTAGGTTGTATAGGTATAAGGATGGGCCGATCAGAGAAGTTTCGGAGAAGATTACAGATGAGCAATTTGTACTGCATCAAACCAATACCGAGTCCATGAAAGAGCACGACTGGGCGACATCCACGAACGGGGTCCCAGGTTTCGGGTATACGAATACAATACCTACACGGAGATCAATGGTTAAACTTGAAACGTCAATGAGCGAGAGGCTCACTCCAGTCCCTCGTAGCAGCCAAATTGTACTGTGTACATCCGTTCTAGCCATCTTCTGAGCACCCAGTTGGTTCCAAATACCATCGCATACCAGAGGAAAGGTCTCGAAGTGACGTTGACCTTGTCGATTGTTAGCAGGATGGGTGATACACCGGAACTAGGACCGTCTGGAATGGACATCCCCGCACGATTTTCAATCTGCCTAATCGCATCGTCAAGAAAGTCGCGATGGTGATCGGGTAGTAGGTGGATAGCAGGAAGTGGGCTGTTGTAGAAGGCCCAGTAAATGTATGCGTAGAAATCTTGTTTCCGGATGGATGACCAGGTAGCCCTCCGAAACCTTGAGGGACGTTGGTCAGCCGGACGACGGGGAGCGAACTGGAGAGAGTGGATACCATGCCCTCATACATTCACGAAATTCTACTGCGCGAGGGTCGTCGGGCAGCAACTGAGCGAGTTGTTCTGCCGGGCTGCCTGGGCGTTCAGCATCAAGGGATTCCTCATCGACGGCAAGATCGGCAAGACCAGTTTTCAAAACGCGTTCAAAACCGGTCTGAAGCTCAGCCAAGTTTCGTGCGCTAGCCTGAGGAGGAACCGAAATAGACCGAACGAGGTTATAATGGTAGATGCTAAAGAAAACCTGCAAGGAGCTGGTTGAAACGCGGCAAGGAGTCAGAAAGGCACGCACCTCGCACAGGGCGACTGCAAAACAGAGCCTAGCCTTCCAGCTGTAGTACCACAATCTAGAATTATATAGGGTATATATAACGAAGGACCAGGAGAAGGGTACGACGATCCAAAGAGGGAGGACGAGAAAGAAAAGAACGAGATAATAAGACAGTGTCCGTGGAGGGGGGACGTAGGGTGTGTCTGACTCCATGATGATATGATGGAGAGAGGACGAGTTGGTTAGTTGGATAGTAGCAGCACGTGGTTACATATGTACCCGCCCGCCCGTTCCGTTTCTTCCCATCGTCCTTTTTCTTTCTCGTCCACAGTCATGTTCCGCAACGCCCTCGCATCGGTGACGCGTCCAGTTATTCAGCAGTCCGTATGTGTTTCGTTATCGCACCCAAGTCCAAAAACTAACACCGCGCCAAGAGAGCCGCGACTACCCTCTCTGCCGGTTTTCCAAGGGTGACGCAACGTGTAAGTCACACATTTACTCTTACCACATGAACTAACCTCTCCTAGTCCCCAACGAAATACGGTGGTGTCTATACCGTGAGTACTCAGCACCTTTTCCTTTGCTCGTCGCTTATTCCTCCCAGGTCACCCTTATCCCCGGCGACGGCATTGGCGCTGAAATCACCGATTCCGTCAAGGAGATCTTCGATTATGTCAACGCTCCCATTGAATGGGAACAGTACAACGTCTCTGGTATGTCCTCTGCAGGCGAGGACCTCTTCAAACAGGCCATGGAGAGTCTCAAGCGTAACCGTGTCGGCTTGAAGGGTAAACACATCCATTCCCACCCTCGTTCCTGCCAGCTGATCCACCGATAAGGCATCCTCTTCACCCCCATCTCTCAGTCCGGTCATATTTCTTGGAATGTCGCCATGCGTCAGCAACTCGACATCTATGCCTCCGTTGTACTTTGCAAGTCTTTGCCCGGATTCCCTACTCGTCACTCCAACGTCGACTTTGCTATCATACGTGAAAACACCGAGGGTGAATACTCGGGATTGGAGCATCAGAGTTACCCCGGTGTTGTCGAAAGCTTAAAGGTTATGACGAAAGCCAAAGCGGAACGTATCTCCCGCTTTGCTTTTGACTTTGCCCTCAAGAATGACCGCAAGGTGCGCATTCATGATCTACCGTACCATTTTCAAACATACCCCCCACAATTTGCAGAAAGTCACATGCATTCACAAGGCCAACATCATGAAATTGGGCGACGGGCTTTTCTTGAATACCTTCCGTAAAATCGCAGAAGAATACAAATCTGCAGGTATCGTGGCCAACGACATGATAATTGACAACACGTGCGTCACTCCGCGTATGTCACGTACAGCGCTCACTTTCCCTCTAGTTCTATGCAGCTCGTTGCGAAGCCAGGTCAATTTGACGTCATGGTGATGCCCAACTTATACGGCGCAATCATCTCCAACATCGGAGCTGCGCTTGTTGGTGGACCTGGTATTGTTCCCGGTTGTAACGTCGGTTCGGTATGCATATACCTTCTCAACTCAGGGATCGTCGTTCAGTATGCCTCTAGGATTATGCTCTTTTCGAGCCTGGATGCAGACACGTAGCTTCTGATATCATGGGAACAAACCGTGCAAACCCGGCAGCCATGATTCTCAGTGCTACCATGATGCTTCGACATCTCGGGTAACTATAACAAGTTCGTCCTTTGGCTATTTGATGAACTGCGCCACAGCCTCGATTCGATTGCCAACAGCATCGCGGGTGCAACATTCGACGTCATCAATGCAGGCGAAGTCCGCACTGCAGATATGGGTGGTGAGTGAATCATGCTTCGGGAATGACTTGGCTCAACCTTTCTAGGTGCTGCAACGACGTCAGAATTTACTGCGGCTGTCATCAAAAAACTATGAAGTCTTCGAAGTCCCATTTTTCTCGAGTGATGGGACACCGTGGAGGCCGTGCGGTTCGATCTGTTACATAGATGTAGATACAGGGTATTACTACACTCGAAGCCAACACACCTTCTTTTAGTACAGTGAATAGAATACTTTCGGATCTATTCAACTTAAATATCATTCGTCCAGAGAAAACATTCGTGCTTTTTTCTGTGGTGATCCTTCAGACCATTCTGGAGTCGGTTCCTGATTGGCGTGCGGGGCATCTGATACATACGTCTCCGACGCTTCTCCCCCTCCCTTCTTCCTCAGAGACAATATGCACTCGCATCGAACCTCCCCTCTCTTCCCCCATCCGTCTACCGTCGGTCTAAAATCGGCATAAAGTGAAAATCCAACCTTGTTAAGCTCTTGGGGTGGGTAGCTCTCTGCCAAGAGGCGCAGCGCACCGACCATATATGGCGTGGTCTGTCGAAAGGCGCGGGAGATGTACGAGAACGCGGTGCTCGGAAGCGCAGGCGAGCCGCTGACGAGTGCTCTCCATTTGGACAGTTGCGTTCGATAAAGTGGTCTGTCCAGAGATCAGTGAAGTTAAAGTGGTGCACTCGCGCGAACGTACATTCTGTGTAGAGGTTGGCAGCCCGAGTGAGGAGGCGACGCTGGCACGCTCAAGGCTATGAACTCACCGTCTGCCCATGAGATCCACGTATGGTTGTTGTTCACCAGGGATGGATTCGATCTCTTTCTTCTTGCTTTGGTCTATGATCCCAAGAGAAAGACCCTTGGAAATAGCGTTCATTTCCGTGTACACTGATCCTGCAGTGGTGAAAGAGGAGTCTAGTGGTGGGTTAATCATGGACAAGGTAAGCCAACACTTACCAATACTTAGAGCTTCCTCCCTCTCAAAACCGAGACGTTCCGCAACGATCATTGCCCATGCAGTCAAGAGCGGTGCGCGGTTGATCACTGTACTCTTCACTTTCAGGACCTCATCATATGGGTTAGTACTCGGCACCACCGAAGCAGATAGATGTCAACCTCCTCATCCAAGACGTCGTTAAAATCCATACTTCCATATGCTGACCCTTGGTCAGGAAGCGCCTCGGGCAAGAACTCGCTCACGTCGTCACCGCGTTTGCGTTTTTTCTTTGGCGTAATCTACGCGGGCAAGGCAATCCTGAGAAGTCGATGACGCATGAGAATGGGGGACGCACTAATGTTTGCACGGTACTTTGGGGGTTGCTGCTTGATAGCCCAGCTGCGGGCTGCACAGGACCATCACTCTCTGATTTGAGATTTCGGGTAGGCCTGGTATATCCGGCCTTGCGAACGGCGGCGAGGACGAGCCTGCGAAGGTCTTTGTCCTTGATACCGAGCACCTGCAGCTTGGCGTCGTCAAGTTGAGCTAGAAGAGCTGGTGTGCTGTATTTTTTGAACCTGGGCTGGGTTGAGGAAGACGCTGGTGTCAAGCCAAACGACACAGACAGTTTACTAGCTACGGCCATTGCCCTTGAAACAGGTACATTGTTGCTTGTCAGGAGCTTGAGAAAGTCAGGCAAGGTGAGTCTCTTGTCCATTTGCATGAGGGGGGATAGTACGCGACTCATTCCGGATTTTAATTACAACTATCAATTCACAGACATATCTTGGAGTATCTGTGCATTGGTATACCCCGGGTGCTCTCTACTCTTCCTTGGGCTACATATCTTATACGAGACACCTCGCCTCACTTGTCCAAGCAGGTGGTCTCCACGATGATGGATGTAACACGGTAAGGATCTTTTATCAAAGAGGGTGAGTCACGGACACAAGTCATGCGGACACAGACATACCAATGTTGGAAGCAGGACGACGGTCTTCCAAGTAACCATAGCCCTGGGCAGCCACGTGCCTCGGGATACGAATAGATGCACCACGGTTAGCGACACCAGAGCTAAAGGCACCAATGTGACCAGTCTCGTGACGCCCGGTAAGACGGAGCTCATTGTCTTCTCCATAAACAGCAATGTGTTCATCGTGACGTTTCGCGAGCTTCTCAATCGCATCGTCAATGTGCTTTCTTCCTCCTGGCTCACGCATCGGGAGTGTGCTATAGTTGGTGTGGCAACCGGCACCATTCCAATCACCCTGGAGAGGTTTGGGATGGAAGGAGACCTTGATACCCCACTGCTCCGCGATGCGAACCAAGAGGTAACGTGCCATCCAGAGATGGTCACCCATGGAGATGCCTTCACAGGGGCCAACCTGGAACTCCCACTGGGCAGGCATAACTTCTGCATTGATGCCGCTGATGTTCACACCGGCGTATAGACACGCACGGTAGTGAGCCTCGATAAGGTCACGGGCAAACACCTTTCCAGTACCTAAGAGAACGATGAAGGCAGATCAAGAGGGTGCAGGGAATGAAATACCTGCACCACAGTAATACGGGCCCTGAGGACCTGGGAAGCCACCCTGTGGCCAGCCGAAAGGAGTGTTGCCGTCGGCACCAAATAGGGTGTACTCTTGTTCGAGGCCGAACCAAGGTTTGAAATCCTTTGCAAGTTCCATGACCTTGGCAGCGTGGTGGCGGTAGTTTGTCCTGTTAGGAGTGCCATCGTTGTTGTAAGTTTCTGCCAGGACAAGGATGTTGTCACCACCGCGGAAGGGGTCCTTGAAAATCGCAGCAGGACGGAGGTAGACATCCGAGTCGTTTCCGGGTGCCTGATTAGTAGAGGAACCGTCAAAGTCCCAGATGCGAAGTTGACCGATGTCGGTAATCTTCTTGGAACAGGTCTGCGAGGGAATGTGAGCAAAGAAAGATTGCAGGGGGCGAAACGGCACGGACGGTGGTTTTGGAGCGGAGACCGCCATCGCCATCGACCCAGACATCTAGAGTGAACTGAGGAAGAAAGAGAAGACGGAGAGATGCTGGGACATACACTCGGCCTGGATCTTGTCGCCTTGTGGAAGGGCGAGGTAGGGTGCGAGGAGATCGTTGTGGTAAGTGTACGCAGAGGAAGACATTTGGGAGAGAGCACGGAAGAAAATGCCAGCGAGCCCCGCCTTTAAAGTAATCAGGCGATCAGCTCTGTTGACATTTATTTGCAAGTACTGCGCAGCTTCCGATTGGTCGATAACATGCGGACGATCATCTTGACCGATAAGTGTCACCGCTTTCGTGCTACTGCTCTCCGTCGCCGTCCCCCTGCTCTGCTCGCCGGTGCACGTCGCCCCGTCGCATGACCATTCTGTTCCTCATCCGACTCCACCGCCTCCCCACCCGATCCCACTGCCTCCTCGCCCGACTCTACTACCTCGGCCGACGCCCTTCTTCGCACAAGCCCAGTTACCAGGGACACAAGCCACGTCCTTGAGAGCGCAGGTGGCGTCGCCATCGATTCATCAAGTAAATGAAGCTCTGGGCCATCGCACTATCAACATATACATGCGTCAGTCTCTCCCCTTGTGACTTCGGCCGACGTACGACATAGACTTCGTTGCCATCCACAACCACGTCAATCATCCTGCCTGCCACAATATTGCCCTGTTCGTCGAGCCGTGGCCCGCCTCCGAGATTAACTTTGACCTGTCACGCCAGCAAACGTTTGTCACTAGTGACACTCTTGAGAAAAACCCACCTTGCGCTGCCCTTCCAATGGCGCCATCTTTGGTCCCCATGCCGCCAGCCTTGCGTCCCGCATCGTCCGCCGCACCTTTTCAACATCCCGTCGGTAGTTCATTTTCTGCACGAGGTACTGCAGCCCGCTCGTCAAAACTACCAAGAATGCCAACACCATCTGCAAGTGTACTGTCCATCCGGCCACTCGCCACAACACAGTCATCGTGCTTACCAAAAGCCCTGGTCGGAACCTCGCGTAATAGTACCCAGTGCCTCTCCATTTCGGTACCCCGTTCTTGTAGAAAAAGTCGTATCTTGTACCCAGCATTAACTACACTTTGTTATGCATTGGCATTGGGCTCGACCACACTAACCGTTTGCGGCCCTCTGGGCTTCTCAGTATATTGGCAATTACACCAAGTCTTGCGAATCGCTCTTGGATACCTTGGACACCCGGATTCTTATCAGGACTATGATATCATCAGCCATCTCACGAAAATCCATCAGTACAAATGTCTGACTGAAGCTGCATGCTTTTTTTCCGGTATGCTTTGTTGATCTCCGCGAGAGTAGCCGTCGGTGGGACATCTAGCCAGGAGTAAAATGTCGTTCCTTTGCCTGCATAATACCATACCAATATATTTAGCCTCAAAACAGCCGTCTGACATCATAAAGACACATACCTTCGGCTGTCTCTAGGGCACCAACGATATCAAAAATTTCGTGGTCTTCCTAAAAAAGATGTCAGAACATTGTTATTAAACAAACACCTTGCCGGCCTACTCACTTTTGTCCACCTGTTGTGGACCAGCTTTGTCAGTAAAAGTTCATGATGCCATGGTGAAATTCAACAAAGACGACTTACGCAGATGTCACCGTCAATAGCGCTGCCAGCAAGGCAACGAAGAGAAAAAATCTCATTTTAACGCTCTATGAACCAGTAAAATCGTTACTGCCGTCGAGGTGTCACAAAGACTAGCTTAAAGTGTACAAGAAAACTTGAAAGCGAAGACACGCGCGAGGCTCACGTGATCCAATCGTCTCGTGTTTTCGCTTTGGGCCATCATGGCGCCTCGTCAGAGATGCGTCATATGTGGGTCCCGGCAATGGCGGAAGAATTCCGTTGGCCTAGTCACCTGCAGTGAGGGTCATGTTCTTCAGGTGAGCTTTCTTAGCGAGACCAGATCAACGTGACTTATCTTCGCACCGTACAATGCGTGCATAGCAACATTATATCAACGAGTCCGAAGAAGCAAACGATGTGGGAACCCACATGATGAAGAAACGTACTCTAAACCCTAATCGAAAGAGGAAACAAAGGATGAGCAGAGCTGACCCGAAACGTGCGCCATCCCCGTCCTTCTCGTGGCGGTTGCTGACAGCGAGGGTCCAGTCTATCATGGAGACAGAGCCCGTTTTCATTACTATCAATGTCTCCAACTTCTCTTTCGAAAACAAGTAGCGGGGTTGATGGCACTCTGGAATCTCCCTCCCGAGTTTGAGGTGTGTCGCTTCCTGATTGCTAGACTTAACGACATATCCACCTTGTCAGACGATTTGCAGGGACTTGTGGACATCTCATCTCAATCTCATCCCGAATCCACCACCCGCAGAACCTTTCCATTACACCCGAGACCAGGAAGGGTATCAGCATGAACCTGAGGAGATTGGCAAGCGGGACCATAGTCTATCGAGACCTGAGAATGAAGGGAATACCAATACTCTAGAGAGCGTTGCTCCCACGGCCTGTGGAAGCTCCTCTTCGAGCGAAGATGAATCGCTTGCCCCAGAAATTGCAGTGCTTTTGGAAGAGAACTCTGAAATCAGTTCATCAGAGCACGAGTCTTCCGGTGACGAGGCTCGTGCTAGGAACGACATGTACACCTTACCCAAGAATCCCTTTGTAAGCATTACAGATCGACCCGAGAATACGATCGCAATGCTCGTTCTGGCTTGCTGGACCATTCGGCTGCCGGTCGTTTACATGGATTTCATCAAGTGAGCAACGTCGAAACCTCTCCTTTATCATCGCGTATGAAATGGTACTGATGGCACCCACCCAGTGCTATTGAATCACACTCGCTTCCGTATCTCGATCATGTTCGCTCCTTGCCACTGTCGCTTACACACCACCTCACAAAACACGCTGTTCAAGCATTGTCCCCTCATGTATGACTTCAGGACCATCAATCGTACCGATGCTCAACAATGTAACGTGTAGCATGCGCCAAAAACTTTGTCTTTGCACCGCCTTGTCGCCCGTCTCGCTAACCGATTTTATGACACATTTGATATCATCATCCCGGAACTTAATGCTGCTCCAGTCCTTTGGCGTGTCGTACAAGAATGCTTTTGTGGCACTCGTACGCAAACTTGTTAGAGAAACTGTCCCCTGAACGATGAAATCCTTGTTTAGCGATGCTATATGTCTTAACGAAAAGGGTTGGAAACGTGCTGTCTCTAGGACTATCCCTTCAAGGTTCACCGACACTTTCCTTGTCTAGCACCAGAAGAGATATGGTCAGCCAGAAGCGTGAAAACGCACCGCCTGAGGTTTCCCTCATCGCTACTGCCATCGTGGTGCTGAAACTTGTGTACGGCTTAGATGGGAAACAAAGGCAAGGACCGTTACGTGCAAGTAATCAGTCACATCACAGATTAACAAATTGTTCTAGGCTCCCAAGAAAGTCAGATGATGCCGCGCGTGCATTTCCTGCCGTGAATGAATTCTTGGCGACCGTCAAAGAGGCAGATCATGCGGAAGCTCGTGTCAATAGTCATCGGTTTGGCCCCCGAGTGACTCTGTCTGTCGTAACGCTTTTTATTTGTGTCATGGTCGGTCTTAACCCTGGTGCAGGTCTGTAGGCGATCTAGACGACACGGCGCTGGACGAATATCTTGATTTCTGCCAAAAGGTACTAGTAGCTCCAAAAAAGGATGGTGGGTGGTTTCGCGGGTCCAAGACACACGTGGTACTGAATGCACATGCGTGAAAGCAGAACACCGCGTTATTGATGACTATTTTCCGTTGGCGAATGGGACAGGAGCAGATCTGACGCGAACCGAGCAACTTGATCCGAGAGGACTGGGACTCTCGTCAACAAGGCAAAATAACGCTGACAACCACATCCTTGAGCCGGGTGAAATGTACACGATCTACGACGCTAAAGATGTACTGGGAAATCTTTCAGGAGATCTAAAAATGATCGTTGAAAAGTCGGCGCGATGGGCGGGGATAGATTGCGATTTCATGTGTGGGTTGGTGGAGCGGTACGAGCGGCGGTTGATGCGATGGTGGAGTGACAATCGACAGGAACGCAAGTCTGAGGAGGATGATTAAGGGCGCCAAGGGTGGTGAGGGATGATAACATTCTACTGGGAACGTGTCCATGGGGCTATGTTTGAGAAATTGATATCTCCGGTATGATGGCTTCACACGGAATCGGTGCGGGTAAAAAGCTTGGACCCGCCTGTCAGCCTTGTCCTCGTCCTCGTCGTCGCTGTCGGCTATTTCGGTAGGGAACTGCCGTAGTGACCGCACTGCGTGCACATAGAGCGCTAACAGACTCATGTCAGTCCCATTTGTAATGCTCTAAACACCATCAGCCAGAGTCCACATCGCTCCTTTCTTCACCACCACCATCCCACCCGATGCGCAAACTGACCTCCGTCGTCTTTGCCGCCTCTTCCAGGCGCAGCGACAAGTCAGATGCGCCTCCGCCCACCTCATCCGGCAGTCTCATTCGTAAGAAGTCCAGGGTGTTCCCATCCCTCTCCAGAAAACACCTCTCCTCGACAGACCCACCATCCCTACCCCCCCTCGTCGCCAGCGACCTGGTCAATTCCTCCTCCTCCTCATCTAGTGGCTCAACTACCATCCGCACACCCGACGATGACGGCCTCCCACGTACACCAAGCAAGAAGGGCAGTTGGAAGTCGTGGTTAGGGGGAAAGGACGCTGCAGTCAGCGATCATCCCGAGGAACATCATCCACCCCCTTGGCAATCATCCCAGAATGTTCTCCGTCCTCCCAAGCCTGGCTCCAACGGAACGGACGATGCGTCCTTGCAGTCCGACGACCCATATGGCAGTCCCGATGACACTCTCACCTCATCGTACTCCCCTCAACTGATGGCTACCGCGCGCGCTAATACGCGTACTATGATCATGAACAGTTTTGCGCACGCACCGACCTCCCCCCCGCTGTTCCACCCACCGGACGCCATCTCTTTCCCTCGCTCGTGCCATAGTTCCCAACGGCTTCGCCGTCGTGAGACATTAGAGTCCAAGCTGCACAAAAAGTCGCTCGTAGCCCGTCTAGCCCGTCTATCTCCCTCCGAGGAATCATCGATTGCCCCGCTGGCATCGAAACCAATTCCTCGGAATCCACAAACCCATCACAATTTCCAGGATGATGTTTTCCCTTTGGCCAATTCTGTGAATCTTCACAGCGGCGGCCTCGAGAAATGGGTTTCGCGTCCCTGCTTTGAGGATAGGCTTCAGCTTTGGACTCGCTCGGACTCCGGCGAAATTATCCGTACTCGAATTCCGGGGTCTCACCTCGGAGTGGCTGCGTTGGAGTTTTCGGAGTCACTTGAACTACTGGCTGGCACGCTGCTGGAGAGCGACGAGGACGCAGATGTTGCGTTTGATTCTGCCTCGGAGTTCACGCTGCCACCTTTGACTTTGAGTGCGTACACTTCTTTGTGAATCATCATGGATGCTCAGATTTCCTCCCTGTAGATCTCGATCCTCCTGCAATTCGAGAGAGAGAATTGACGTTGGAGCCGCTCTCCGCCCCATCTGACCCCTCGCGATCCCAACATTCATCTGCCGAACCGTCTCCTTCACCTCCTCCTAGCAATGTCTTGCCAGCTTTGCGTAACCCTCTGTCGCCTGCGCGACAACCTAGTGAGCCGATGACTTCTGGATCCGCGGCCACGAAGAATACCATCCCAAAACGAGGAGTCCGGTTTGCAGATGATGACGGCAAGGACGATCAGATACCGCTGGGTTATGTTCTTCGCATCCGGAAGAACAAGGAACAGAAGGCACGATTTCTCCGGGAAGAGCGGGAACGTCGTCAACGGGCAGCACTGCCTTCCGTGGAGAACCGTGGAGCAACTGCGCCGCAAGAAAATCGAGTTCCCAGGGTGGCTGTTCCTCGTCACCCTCCCTCACGTCCCCTGATCTCCCTAAATGAGCCACCAAGACCGCGGCAGCCGGCAACTGCTTCTCATGTCGTTCGGGAGGAAGAGCGTCTTCGTCGGGAAGTCGAAAAAATAGAGATGGAAAAGTTGCGAAGGTCTAGAGAACTGGCGAGAAAGCAGGCGGAAGAACGGGAACGTGCATATGTCGATGAACTGCAAGCTACACGAGCACGACGTGAGGCCTCTCGTGCTGGGCGTCCGCTAGAGTCGGTGTCATTGTCTTCACGGGTTCCTGACCGTGATCACTCTGCGTCTCGAGATTCGATGCATGCTTCGCTTCGGACGAGCATGTCACACAAGCATACACCAGAGTTGGTTTTCACACCTGTCCCACCTCATGAGGGTTCCCCTTCAAGCTCACTACCGGCCACACCTGGAAGTCAATACAGTTTCTCGAGGCCGCCCTCGATTTACTCGTCTCACACGACGTCATCAGAGGACGTCAGGGGACGGGATAGTAAACATTTCGCCAGACGTATGTCTGTGGTCTCAGACTCGGCAAAAGGAGTGTCGCTCCATTCGCCATATGATCCTCGGGTTTCGTTTAATCCATACGCATGGCCGAATATTCCCGCAATCCCACCAGTCCCTGCCATTCCCATGGTGAATGGCACTCCATTTTATGCGATGGACATGCCGTTACTTCCTCCAACTCCCCCATTCATGATGAATCAGTTCGGCGCCCGCCCTCGCTCGTATATTGGGTTGCCTGGACAACACACCCCTCTACAAAGTTCGACCTCACTTCCGAGAAATGACAGTTTTGAAGGAGTCAAGTCCAGCAGTCGTAACTCGAGCCCGCACTCCTCTGGGTCGCACCAGAGACGTTCTAGTGACGATGCTACCGGGATGGCAAAAGGTTCTCGATCGAGCAGCTATAATGATGTTCGGAAAAGTAAAACGTCTGTCTCTATCCATGGGGTTCCATCGCAGGGCAGTCCCCAACGGTCGAATTGGCTGCCACCCGAACAGAACGTGACAAAGAGATTGTCATCGTTAAGACCTATAACCAGTTCATATTCTTCTAGGGCGCCTGCCGATATGCGTCGGAGGACCACCGCATCATAGGGGACTGTTCCTTTTCCTCATGGCACGGCACCCTTGCATTTACCCTGCTTGCAGTGGATTCCATTCCTTTGGACACATTCATTTGATACCCCTACCACCGGAACTATCCCCAAAGATCGCAATTCTCATAGTCACACCTCAAGTCATTACACACGACGTCGACGCACGCTATGGATATTCCCTAACTTAATTTTTCTCATTGACTCAGAGTTTCTTTCTTTTTAATCAATGTCTGGACGATCTGGAACACCGCCGGGTTTCAGAACCCCGCTCTTCCTTGCATTTTGCAGTATATTGGACTGATCTCCATGCCACGCGGTTTTTTTTCCTCATGCATTTTTACTTATTGGGTTTCTCGCTTTGCTTGTCAATATACTTGCGTAGTTGCCTGGCCCCGATCTATATTACAATGTACAATGCATTCTTGTGATTCTGCATTAAATCATGGTCCTGAGCTCGGAAACGGTTGTGGCAAAGAGAAGATTGGGGTACGTCACGGTGCAGGATGGAAACAGAATTAACCAAGACCACCCCAGGGCCCACGTATTCTTCGGGCAAGCTGTATATCACGCTGCATGATAGTGACGCGTTTAGCGTGTATAGCACACAGATTTCTAGGCGTGAAGCGTGTCAAGGGAGAAGTGCGATGAAAAACTTGGAATGCCACGCACGCATCCTCAAAGAGATGGACGAGGAAGGCCTCCGTTGCCTCCTGCAAGGCCAATATGGCCGAGCTCTGCCAGCGCAAGCCAGTCTCACCCAATTGGTAGTTGGTGTCGGTCATCATATCCAATGCGATCTCGCGGACCTGTGTGTTCGACCAGAGAAGTTAACGCGAGAAGGGAAAGACACGAAATGGCGGCGTACGACGCGAGAGAAGGGGAGTTTGCGGAGGAGGAGATCGGTACTGCGCTGGTATTTGCGAATCTCGCGGAGTGCGAGGGTGCCAGGACGATAGCGGCGCTTCTTGCGCTGGCCAGGCTGTTCGTCAGTATCTGATTGGCCTAGGACGGGTGAGATATGACGCGTCAAACGACGCGAATTCTACTCACGGGGACCTTTGTCGCGCGAGGAAGACGCGACGGGTGGTCTACCGCCGGTGCTCTTGCGGGCTGTGGACGTTTTGGGGCGTTTTGGAGGTGCCGAGGACGGATTGTTGTTATCGTCGCCGTCTCGTTGAGCGCGTTTTCGCTTCTGCACGGTCTGAGCCATCAACGATTAAAGTAAAAAGGTAAGCGTGAGCGATTGCCGTATTGGTGCTTGAGATGGTGTCGCCTGTGATCACTGGCTACTATCGCTACACAGACATCTACTTTGAATGGTGCGCTCGGAAATCGTCGTCGTCGTCGTACTCAACACTCACAGCGTAGCGCAGGCATCAGGCTCTCCCTGATCCGCTCGATCGCAGCCCACTCAAGGCCGTCCTCGCCCAGGACGCCCTTGTCCACCCAGAGCACCCCCTGCACAGGGATGGTGTCCAGGGCGTAGAACTCTACATGGGCACTCTACAAAACTTTGAAACCCGTCTCCTCTTCTCCTCTGCCCAGGTCGAGTACATAAGATACTGGCTGCATGCAATGCAGCTCACTCAGCACCCCATCCCGTTGCCCTACTCCGACTGTCTCCTCACAGAATCGAGTCTTAGGCACGTATCGCCCGTCCACTTTAGCACCAGAGAGGATCTGCGCAAGGCCCTCAAGGTCACTCTCCTCGCTCATCCGTGACGCTGTTCTTTCTGATCACCCCGACAGCAAGTCGAGAAGAACAACAAGCGTCTCAAGGGCGTCGATCCGACCCTCAATGCACGCCGCGACATATTCGAGCGCGTCCGCTCCTTTTGGTCCCAGAAACGCGGCGTATGGTGTGCCCTCGACTTCGAGGCGTGGGACAGGGATCATACCCTCCTCACCGAATTCGGGTGGAGCACCGTCCGATGGGAGGACGATCAGCAGATCGAAGAACAAGGCCATCTCATCGTCAAGGAACACAAGTATTACACAAACACGTTCGTTCCAGATCATAGAGAAGTCCGTTTCTTGTCTTTTATTTGCGTCCATCCTTTTTGAATGCGCGAGCAGCACTTTGCGTTTGGTACGAGCGAGGAAGTCGACAAGAAAGCGTTCAAAAGCCGCATACAGACGCTCGTCGCAGATCTTCAAACTGCTGGTCCGCTCTTCTTGATTTTTCATGACAATAACCAGGATATCAAGTACGTATGCCCCACACCTCCCACCCGTCGTGGCGCACAACGCAAATGCACAGATACCTCAAGTCAAAGGACGTCGATGTCGTGTTATCCAACATGGCATTCATGCTCCCGGATGCACCCCCGCAAGATGGTATATTTATCATCGATACTTCGGACCTTTTTGCTGCCCTCGAGGGTGAAGCAGGTGGTAACCGCCGATCGCTAGAACGCGTCTGTAGGCACCTCCAAATTACTACGACATATCTCCATAACGCAGGCAACGATGCGCATGTGCGTTGGGATTGTTTCTCGACTAAATTATCGCTGACACGCCGGACAGTACACGATGTTGTCGCTGCAATCCATGGCTTCCGGGGATCCCATTGACATGCAGCGAGAGAAACGCTGGCCCAATCGCACGAGTAATAATGTCGGAACACCTCAGACGAATACTGGCGTCAAGGTGAGCTTTGATGCTTGGGAAGAGGACGAGGACTTTTCCGACCAAGAGGGTGTATTTGGGCCCATCATTGAAACGACGCGGTCGACCGTTCCAGACGACGACCGCAAGGATGAGGAATGAAGAAGCTGAGCCTGCGTCGTTCAATTCTAAGTGTGTTCGTCTCTCTACTGTACGCTGTAATGTTCCTATATACAAGAAGAAAATATCTAGAGGATGCTCGTGAGAGAACGTCTTCACTTTTCCTTTTCGTCGTCAACGTCAGCAACACCGTCATCCTCGTCGTCTGATCTATCGTCCGTCATGGTAGAAGGTTTCAGGGACCTAAAAGTCGTGCATCAATGGATGTATCATAACAGGTATAACATGACGGACCTCAAAGCGATGCGCAAGATGAAGTAGTACCAGAATAGATTGAGGATCTGGAGTAGTAAAAGGGGAGTGAATATTTGATACTTCATCCACCAAACAAGCCAGGCCCCTGTCTCGGGGTTCCATTCTCGGGTGCCCTCACTATTGGAGATTAGATGTGTTACGCAGCCAAGATGATTAAACTCACGGGATCAGATCGAATTCGTACCAAACGGACCAAAGTATTCTGATGTTTAAATAGTGCCGGAAGTATCTGTCGCAAGACATGTGAGAACAACGCACAAAGAAGCGAAGGATACGACTGACGTCCATACGCAAAGGAACGTTAAGAAAGCGACTAGCTTTGCGCGAGTAAGTTGCAGGTAGTTGAAAATCTTGGAAATCTACGACAAGAAATCAGATGAAACGAATAGGCAAAGCAGAGAGATACTGACAGCAAGAAAGACATCTGGAATATCCATGCTCATGTATACCGCGTTACCAATGAACGTCAAGTTGACGAGATAACTCCAACTGCGAAACAAGGTGAATGGATATCCTATTGATCGAAAAAAGACATACCCAATGAGCCAGAGTGTGACAAGGTGGTGGGCAACGAGTTCATTATAATCCTTGCGTGGTTTTTCGAGACGGAGGAGAAGAACGATGAGTTGTTGACACCAGTAAGCAGAGTGCATGAGATAGTATCGCTTCAAGTGAGGAATCATATCCCAGCGAGGATAACCTATAGACAGAGGAATGTCAGAAGATGGGATGAGGGTCGGAAGAGACGAAAGAGACCTCGCCAAAAGTGCTCTGTCTGATACCAGTAAGTTGGTAGTTGTGACATGATGTACTATAAAAGAGAGTTATGAAGGAAGATGAAGGAGAGGATGTAGGACTGACATAACCCCAAGCGCCCATGAAGGTGAAATAGACGACTGCATAACCCTGTTCGCCAAACCTGTCGAGTTTTGCAGAGCGCTTTATGCCGAAATGACGCGCTATGGGATGACAGATGTTGACGGTGATGATCTGGCGAACAAAGGAGAAAAAGACGATGTTGTAAGCGACGAAGACAAGATCCAAGTAACCCTTTCTATAACGAACGACCGAGTCAGGGGAAGAGGGGATGGGGTAAGAGATGAAGAGAAGTGGCCTGAACGGGTTTGGAAGACCGTTGGCGATGAAAGGGGCGAGTGCCTCCCAATTGATATACAGTATAACCGGTATCAAGAGGAGTTTGAAAGAGGAGGCTGGGGAAGTGTGAGCGTCAAATTTGGGGTAAACGCGCGGAAAGAAGTACCAGGATGGACGACCCATCTCGAGGAGACGAGGTCGGACCAAAAGCTCGGTTGTGGGGAGGCATTGTTGATGGGGGGTGTAGTGGGCGTCGGTGAGTTGAGAGGACTAGAACGAATGTTAGACAAAGTGCACGGACAACTGGAGAAAAGGTATAGTACGTCTGGGATGTGAATGAGCCGGTGAGATGGTGTGTACGGTCTGTCCTGTATGCAAAGAATTGGCAGGAGGTGAATGGCAACGATGTAGAATGGACGTACTCGATGTGATGAAGCGCATTAGCAGACTTTTTCTTTCGTGCGGACATTGTGGTGGGTTTACAAGCGATGTTTTCGACGCTTGGCCTTCTGCGGTCGACTGTGCCGTGTCCTCGCCAGTCGGATTGCACCGCGCACTGTCCGTTCTCGCATGCGTCTGTTCCTGCAAACCCACCTGAGATCGCAACGCCGCTCACCGTCTCCGCAAAGAGACCGATCGAACTCGTCCAACCCGCCACTTTCACCGTAGAACGACCAACACAACGCATCAGATTCACAAAACCACTCCCTTCCACACTCACTCAAACCACCTCACAGTCCGGCGCACCCACCCTCAGAATCAATGCAGCACAGTCCCACGTCGCCCTCCCCGTCCGACAGGTCCGAACCTTTCTCTGCCCCCAGAGATCCTTCGCTAACTGTCCCCATAGGCGATGCTCAAGAGCCTCTATGATCACTTTGTCGTCTTGTACGAACACGTCTTGCCATCAAACCCAACCCTCGCTTCGGAACATGCCCTCCACCAAGAAGAACAGGTCTACAAAAAATCCACAAAACTCACCTATCGCAATGTACGCACCCACCACCCTACCACCCACCCCTCTCTCACACTCGTTCTTAGGCAGTCATAAACTCGATCGCTTCCCTAAAGAGACGCGCCATCCCCACCTCTGTGTCCCATCCATCCGTCGGCACGGATGACGACATCGCAGCTCGTGAAGAGGCACGCAACCAACTCGACGCTCTTCGTCTCACCCGTTCTATTCTCGCCCACCTTCTCATGTCTACCGATACCATGAAACAGTCGGGTTATGTAACCGAAATTCCCCATGACGAGGGCGGATCACACCCACACGCTGTCGGTCAGATCTTAAAATGCGACCGTTGTGCCGAGCGTTATATGGTCACCAGCACACCCACCAACGACGAGTGCATCCATCATTGGGGAAGACCGTTCACCAGAACGATCAACGGTGCGTCCGAGATTCTCTCGTCGTCGTCCTTTTTCCCGACTCTCCCCTCAAGGTGAGAAACTACGCGTATACTCGTGCTGCTCTAAAACAACAAGCGAGGACGGCTGTTCAAGAGGATTCCACGTCTTTTACGAGTCGGACCCAAAGGACCTCCACCTCCGTCACCCATTTTCCCTCACAAGGCCACCCAAATCTCGCGATAATGACAATTCTGTCGACACCGCCTTCGATGTCGTTGCTCTAGATTGCGAAATGATTTACACAACGGGTGGCATGCGTGTCGCCAGAGTCTCAGTTGTCGACGGTGCTGGAAAAGAGATTTTCGATCAACTGGTCCGCATGGATGACGGCGTCGACGTCATGTCAGTTCTCTCCTCTCCGACGCGTCCTCCCCTGATTTCATCTCAGAGACTACAACACCCGATTTTCGGGAATCACAAAGGAAGACCATCAAAAGGCATCGTTGACGCTTCCTCTGATACGGCAATCCCTCGATTCGTTCGTTAATTCCGAGACCATCATCATCGGTCATGCTTTAGAGAATGACCTCAAGACGTTGCGCATGGTACATCATCAATGCATCGATACAGCAATCCTTTTCCCTCACCGAGCTGGTCCACCATATAGGCGATCTTTGAGAGACCTGTCCGTGCCATCTTCCTCTCGCCTGCTCACTATTCTCTGACTATGAACTGCTAGCGCAAAGGAACACATTGGAATATCAATCCAAACTGGAGGTGGATCAACTGGCCATTCCTCAGTAGAAGACTCCATCGCCACTCTCGACCTCGTACGATGGTACATTCTAAATAAAGCAAAAAAATAAGACTACAACACCAGATTCATAGCCTATTTGCGTCCGTCGGCCATCCTGTAAACTGCTGGGCCCATGTGCTGCATCTCGATCGTCGTTGCGACCTGCATGGTCCCCTCGTTCTTCATTAACTATTAGTGTCTCCGCTGTGCAAGGGCCTACCGTGGATACTTGTCCGTAAAATGAACATTGGGCTTCAACGAAGCAGTGGTCCTTGATAAGACATGTTCGCAGAGTACAAAGGATGCAGAGAAAGAACATCTAACCGCTGCGCGCTGCTAAGCGCCCCATGATATCATCTCCACCCTCCTGGTCCTCTACACTGTCTGATTGTGTGACCTGCAGAAATTCGTGAATAACAGAGATCATCAGTTCGTACAATGAACAAACCACGCGTAGAACGGATTTCTTTGAGGACTCTTGCATTTCTCCAGCGATGACAAGTTCATCCAGGATCTGTGGGACATGTAAGCCACTTGCGCGATACCCACGAAACAATACCCACGGCATACGCCTTTTGGAAGTTGAATATGCTGCAAGCACCGTCGTCAAACGTACTGAAACCCTTTGAATATTCCGACTTACAGATCCAGCTCGCATACCTGTTACGGTCGCGCAGTCAGGTTTCCGAACGAATACGGGCGCAGGGGAAGGGAAAGACGAACATTTCCAAAGTATCTGTCCAAGACCTCCACGTAGCGGTGGATGATCTCCAGTGTTACGAGCTCATTGTCGGCCGAGCTAATCCCGCAGACGAAGAACAACGAGGCGTATCTCCGATAAACGACCTTTGTGTCTGCGAGACAGCCAAACGGACACATACGTTAGACACCCACGTCGTCAACCACAGCGAGAATGCGAGAGGATCCGTTGTTTCTTACCCTTGTACTCTAAAAAGTTACACATCCGCGTGCGTCGAGCCAAGACCAGCTGTGTAACGTCCTTTACGATCTTGGCCTTGGCTTTCGGTGCCATTGTTGTAAACCATTTCGCAAGACGTAGTTTTCCTGATCTTAATGTGAGATGTTGGTTTTATTTCAGTGAAACATGGGACGGGCCTTGTCGTGACACGAGCAAGATGTAGTTGATCATAACGAAGGGCGATTACTAGTGGCTGTGCAATATGCATACGAGTCTGGAAGCAATCATGATGGTATTACTAGCATCTACTATGGGCCCCCATGTTCACCAATTGCCATCCAACATGACGACATGCGGTCACGATTGGTGTGTTGATTTTGTGAGAGCCGTTTACTACATACACGAAATGTATCCCGTCAGCACAAAAGTCTCAGTGGGACAGAATAGGTGAAATCAGATTAGATCAAGGAATAGTCATTGGGCACCACTTGCTCGCTGAGATGCGAGGGGTGCCCTCGAACCACTTTTTGTCGTCATTGATTGCGTGAACAGACCAGACGCTTACCAGAGGATCTACTTTTTGCGCTTCGGGCTAACCGCAGGAGAGGAAACCGGTGCAGACGGTGAAGAAGGAGTTAGGGTTGCCAATCTTCTCTTCCTTCGCAATTCCAAATAATCAAATAACCAGGTCTGTACCAGCCCAAACGTAGCCGATGTCACCCAGTACAAGACAACACTCTGTAAAATCGATGAGCCAGAAAGACGGAGAACAGAGAGACAATATTTCTACCCCGGGGACCATCGTTGCAATGAGGATTCGCCCGACAGATACTAATCTGAGAGCAGACTTGATAATCTTTTGCGGTTCAATCACCTTTTCGCCTTTGGCAATCTTTTTCTCCTTCCACTTTTGCACGTTAACTGCACGTTCGCGTTGCTGGTCCGTCACGAACCAGCTGGAACTCTCCACATTGGCCAATGTAATGAAACCAAGTGCGATCGGCAAGGTTGCGGTTGGGTCAGGATGTACGAGCGTGGAGAGGGTCAGGAAGGATTCGGAGTCGAGCGGTGTAGGGTGTTGCGATATGTGTGCAAGCACGATAGAGCACCCAACGAAAACGGGCAACTGAGTGAGCGGTGGTATGGCCATAGTTATCATAGGTTGACAACGATATTCTGCAAACAATTCTTTTCTACGGGCTGCGACCTGACGAAACGATGTCAGTCCGCGTCTATGAAACAAAGCGATAGGACCATACGGCTTGATCCATTCTAGTACGATGCATTATTTGCAGCTCTTCCTTCGTACCTCGCACTTTCTCCTTTTGCATGTCTTTGAGTACTCTTTTCGCAATCGCCGGGCCCTCTGACTGCAGACAAGGTAAGACCTGTTCCTCGGCCCTCCACTGTCTTTGCTTGGACTACAAAACATCAGCGGAGAATTTGGATGATGTGCAATGGGTAAGAATTACTCACCCATACTGAGAACGGGATGGTAAATGCAAGTCGAGTGAGCACCGTGCAAAGGATGATTGTTGTGGAATATGCAGGCCATGAGGGAGGAATTGGAAGGGCGGTTGCAAGGTCGAGGAAACCATCCTTGAGAACGTCTAAGCTGACAAAGGTCCTCCGAGGGTGGTTCAGGTAGAGACCCAGCTGAGGTTGATGGTAGTATGGTCTACGAAGGACGCAGCCAGGACGAGAAACTGCCAACATTGGCAACCGAATTCTGGTGGAGGTACCAACTAATTACCACAGGTCATTTATTCGACGCGTATTGAAATTCCCAACTATACTACAAGTATTCAACATCGCGCATTAAACATTTCAGTCTTCCGCGTCCACGTCAATGACACCTTCTTCTGAGCTAGTCTCCGCTGGAGAGTAGGTCGAAAACGCAAACGACTTTGCAAGGAAGCTTCCAGGGTTGAACACATGACAACCAGAATAGGTCAACTTGTACTTTTCGTATTTGTCGGCGAGGACAACCTTGTCAACGATGCCATTCAACCCCAAGTTTTCTGCATAAAAACGCGGTAATCTCACGGTTGTTGGCAATGGGTATAAGCGTAATGCATGATCATAATCACACAATGTTGGCTGGATTTGGGTCGTCAAGGGCGTCAGATGACTTTGATCCAGAATTGTCTGCACGAGCTACGGAACATCCATTCAGTATAGAGAGACGGGAAGATCAAATTGTATATCATACATATCTTCTTAAATCTTCTCCCATAACGTTGGGTTTGACTTCCGCTGTATTTCGCAACATCCTCGCCATGGTGTCTTCACGAAAAATCACAATCTCTTGCGCAAAGAATTTCAAACGACAAGGATTACTCGCAAAGTGTGCCTTTGGGACTTTTGCCCTAATCTGAGATGTGAAAGATGAGAGTATCGGTTTCCGTGGTAGAGTCACATTGCTCGTCAGGTCAAGCGGACCTGGGACAAAAACAAAGTGAGTTGTGCGAGTGATCTGAGGATATGAAGCAATGAGTTGGCCAAGGGAATCAAAGTTTTCTGTGCGATGAATTTCAGTTTCTGATTGCACTTCAAAATAAATTCCAGCATGCCATGATATCGTTGAAGGTCCTGCGCACTCCCCTGGATAATTGATCGACTGGTGAAGTTTCCACACATGACAATGACTTTGGGTATAAAGCTATTTTCAATGCAGTTGTCGAACATCTTTTGAAGTCCAATGAAGGTTTTGGGGTTGTCCAGCCAGACGTCGGACAAGAAAAAGAAGTAGACATCCGAAAGCTCTTCCCGAACACGACGGGCATAGTTTGACTAGATGTAGATTAGCTACGATTTCAACGATGAAATATAACGTACGTCTTCCAGCAGGGTGGTCGAACCCTTCCCGAGAAAGTCTATGTGGCCATATATCGAGCTGAAAAAAAAAGTAAGCGTCCTGTCTGTGTTCTGTCATAAAATGACTTACCGGGCAGTCTCACGATCTTCGCAAGGTGGTTGACCCATAGCAATCACTTCCAAGGTTCCATCTTCTGTATATTCGCCTTCCACAAGAGAGACGCAGCCTTCGGTGTACAGTCCTTCACCAGGGTCGTCCTTTGCCAAAGTGAACACCTCAAGCTACACAACGACTTTGACAATCCTACCAACTTGGATACGTCTAGCACAACGTTTCCGTCAGCGTCTTCAAGATATAGCTTCCCTTCCATGTTATGGGCGAGCATGCCAAGGAGCAGGAACCGTTCTCCAGCTCTGCCCAGAAGCTGTTTTGTCGACTTCAACTGTCTCAAGATTCATGGGAATAGATCTCGCCCGATATCGTTGCCTTGACCATACCGTCACAAGATGCTCTCGATCTCGAGAAGGTAATGTAGAAGGTGAAAAATGTTCGTTGCGCAGTACGGTCTGCTTAATGATATGCAGCCTGTTGCGCATAGATGTTATGCGTGATTCCGCTGTGCCAGACATTGTCGGTGGTACCGAACATCTTCGGACTTTACGATGATGGAAGAGGGATCACGGGGAGAGGCGTACCTTTCGAAAGTCCCCCGTTCGGGTGACCAGTTCCAAGCTGGCATTTCAAAAGCATCAATTACGTGTAAATGACTTTCAGGATCAAGTAACTCGGCTTCAGCGTGATCACCGGCGCCCTGATCTTGAAGTGTTTCGTATACTCTCTGGAGAATAGACAGAGATACTTTCATGGCGGCGTCTGGACAGGACAGTCAGGGACGCGACTGATATGAAAGCTAGATACTTCACCATCCTGTTTATTATACTCTCTGGCAATTGTCTCGATGGAAAACTCGATTTCTTCGTCCGCGATTTCGTGACGATCAAGGATTTCCTCCAAGAATTGCAAGGCTTCAGGCCCGAGCGAATGGCTGTACTTGCGAAAGACCTGGAGGAACTGAATGGAGCACTTGGGAACATAAGAAATCTATTGAACCTTGATAATGATTGGCTGGCGTGGATCACTGGCAGCCATGTTGTCCAGCGCGGCGAAGGCTCTGGCAGCGCAAGAAACACCAGTGAAAGTTGAACAGAAGTTGTTGAAACAAGCTGCACAGCTTGAAGAGGCTGAATTGGGACAAGTCTCTGCTTGTGAGTCACGACCGACAACGTTGATCATGTTCTCGACTCTGGATCTCGACATAAGACCAGGATCAGGCATAGGAATGTTTGAACTGGGCCCGTAGTTATATCTTTGTCAAGTCTGCAGTTCCATCTGATGGTATACCTAGGCTCATCCCTCTGGTCAGTTGTTTCCACCTTGCGAACGCTCCAGCATCTATTCCCTCAGGTGGAGGTCAAATTCGACCCGGAGAATGCAGCAACAACCCCAGTGATACTCCATCTGCGTCCCTACTTTGATCTGCTCTTCTCCGCTTATCATCAACGACTGCGCACGATTTGCCTGAGAAAGCCAAGGGACTCCCTTCCCCCAATAGCGCTGAGATACAAAGATTCCGTGATCTGTTCCGGCGGGGAGCCATTGGTCAAGGTTCAGATCAGCCGAACATTTGGCCCAACATATCCGGGGGACGAGCTGAGATATCCGGGTGTCTGGTTCAGCTTTGACGATGATACAATTAGTGAAGGACTCAAAGGTAGCTCGTCGCATGCAATCGCAGATAATAGATCAAAGGAGGTCAAGCGTATTATCGTCACGCAGAAGGATGCGCAAGATGGGGATCGTGATCCTCTCGATGAGGTTACTCTTTGTCCAGTCATGTATGGGGACATTTCGCGGGCCATCATCAAGGTAGGAACGACTGAAACCTTCATGTCCGCGTCTTTTCCATGTCGCATTTACAGGTTAACAATGGCGTTGTCCTTCACTTCTATGGCCCTTCTGGTCCATCTATGCTGTCCTTTCATGTCCGCTTGGGTGAAACAACTGCACAGGATCTCAACATTGATCTGGGAACACCATCCAGGATATTTTATAAGGATGACGGGCGAATGGCAATTCATTCACCTAACCCACAGCTGGAAGACGAGACCCAGAGTACAGATTGTGAGTCATGCGTTCTCAAAAGTTGGTTTATTGTAACGGTCATTAGACTTTTATAATTACTTTAATCATGGTATCGACTTCCTAATCTCCGGTCAAACGCACTTGGTTCGGAAGATCGTACTACACTCCAACGTGGTGAGGAACAACCCTTCTCAGCGTTTGTTCGCTCAAGTTAAGTGGGTTGTTCCAAGCCGGGTTCCCCTTTATTCCAACAATATAAACGCTGTCCATGGGAGCTAGAGGGGAAACCAGAGGATGATGAGGATGGTCAGTAACGTATTATACTTATCAAAACGAGACTCAACCTGGTCAGATTCACCTCCAAGGATGCGCTTTACTGACAAGGTGAACGACCCTGTCTTTGTTCGTCTTACCGTGTCTCAATCAAGGTATCCCAGTTTGAAGCGATCAGTCACTTTCTTAGTCCGAGAGATCCTCCGCCATCGATGGTACACGATCGTACAGAATACGAGGATAACATTACGCTGCCGAGCGCTACTTCACGTAAGATTCCGTGAGTTGTCAGACCATCTGTGTGTTTTTACATTCTTGCAGGACTTTACGGTTATGATGGGGTAATATTGGAGGTGAACGAAGCATCCCAGGTTGTGGCCGTGATGTTGTTTTGATAGTAGTCATGTATTTACTTGCATGTCCTGTACATATGTATAGTTGCATCTGGATATTTACCGCGACCGTCAGCTGGAAAAAACGTCAGGCCATATCACTCTAAGCCTTTCTAAATCGCTGATCACTACAATGCCCTCCATATCTGCAACCGAGTCGCAGTTGACCCCTAACGTCTTCTTCTTCCCGCCTTCCACGACGTCTAATCCCGTTTCGTGGAAGTGTGCACATCGGCCCCAGCCCAGCTTTTTGGCAGCAATTACATTCAACTTACTGTCATCCACGAATAGGCATTTTGAGGGATCAGATATTTGAGCGATTCGCATTGCCTATCGAAATAGTGAATTGAGGTCAGATAAAATTCTGGATGAATCCTCACATTGTGAAAGTACTCTGGTTCTGGCTTGCAAGTAAAATGCGGTTTCTCGTAGTTGCAGTAGACAAGACCTTCTATTTGATCTTGGACATTCAAGATCTTGAGTACGCGATTAGCATGCTGATGTCTGTCAGTGATAGCCCTAACTCTCTATTTGCAGGACGCACGTTTTTGTATGCATTAGTCAGGGCCCAAATGCGAACCTTGGTTCTGTCTAGGTCTTCAAAAAGTTTTCTCAGCTTGGGGTCCGGTTTGATATATTCCTCCAGAGGGAGAGTTCCATCACATTTCTGATCAAAATCGAGAGGGTCTGAGTAGCGAGGAGTTCATCATCACAAGTTGAATGCTATCGCGAATGTAATCACCTATGTCGTGGTGCTGCATGAGACCTCGTAGGGCGAGCCCATATTGTAAGTAATACTTGTGATGCAATTCCGATGCTTCATCTTCATCGAGGCCCAGGGAGACGAAGTATGCTCCAGAAAATACCATCAAGTACAAGTTATTAGCTATTTTGAGTGAACATACCGTGGATCCGTTCACCCATCGCATGCGATATCTTGGTACTGGCCGAATAGAGGGTGTTATCGATGTCGAACCAGATGACCATGCGGGAATCTTTCAGAGCGATGTTTGGGAACAAGGGATACGAGTAACACTGAATTTTCCACACCTTCCGCTGTTCCGTTCGTAGACATGATTAATCAGTGGTATCGCTGACTCGGAGGTGGTATATGATCAGTGTCAAGCAAGTCAGTATGTCATATATCAGGAATGTGGTTCACACGAATCAAACTCCGATACATCATCATCGCCGTATACCCTCACCGTGGAGATTGACGACCTCGACAACAAAGCCCTCAAGATTAACGACTCGTGAGTGCGTTTTCGTTCACTAGAGAGACAGGTCCAAGCCGATGTGCTCGTGCACCGCCATCTATCTGGTGGAAGAGCCATTTCGGTTGGATGTCTCGTTGGCATTTTGGATGCAAGGCCACCCCTGCTGACACCCGCGTCTTCAGATGGCCCGCAGCAAACAACTTGTACCGGGCATCCCCGCACGAGCCCCCCAGGCCGTTTCTCGACGTAGTTTGAAGGGCCTCAAAAAATCTGAGCCAGATGGACCCGCAACCAAAGAGGTTCAGGTTAGCGGCGAGAAGAACGGCAGCACCCGTCTCGTGCCCACGTCAAAGGCATCGCGCTACTACCCCGCAGACGACGTCCGCCAACCCAAGAAAAGCCGCAAATCACCCAAACCTACCCAACTTCGCCCATCTATCGTTCCGGGAGTCGTCCTCATCGTGCTTGCGGGCAGATTTAGGGGGAAGAGAGTGGTGTTTTTGAAGCAGTTGGAGAGCGGGTTGTTGTTGGTGACAGGTCCCTACAAAATCAACGGTGTCCCCCTACGGAGAGTGAACCAAGCATATGTCATCGCTACGACAACCCAGGTCAACCTGGAAGGCTTCGAGGTGGGTGCCTCGTCGGTTGCATGACACACGACGTGTCGACACACTGATATCTGATCGCCGCGGCAGGTCGATCCCAAGATTAATGATGGATACTTTTCCAAGGCTATCTTAAAGGGTGCATCGTCTGCAGAGGCAGAATTCTTTGAGGACGGCAAGCCCAAGCCAAAAGAGCCATTCCCGGAAGCCAAGTCGGCTGACCAGAAGGAGGTGGACAAGGCGGTCATCGCGGGTGTTCAGAAGCAGCCGAACCTGGCCAAATATCTGAAGGCGACTTTTGGTCTTACAAAGGGACAATACCCTCATCAGATGGTATTTTGAGCGTAGCCAGGCTATGTAAAACTACTAGTAGTATGCGTTATGCAATCACCATTAGCTGAATTTTTATTTTGAGCTCACGTGTGCACTTTTGATCACTCTATCAATGATGTCTGGCAACTCGACGCGATTACTGCCCACGTCCATATCTTCATGGCTCTTTCTTGCATCCTGGCCACTCGCAGTCCTTTTCTTCGCTTACTTCGTCCGTGTCTACCTCGCCCCGTATGTCCTCATGCGCTGCTCTAGTCATATTCGTGTCCGCAGCGTAAGCTTGCGCTCCATTCGCGGTCTGTACTTTCGCAATGGCAACCGCACCTGGCGAGTCGATCGTTTTGTATATTCCTACCGCTCTTCCACGGATGATGGCCCCAGAAGACTGTCCTTCAGCATCCAAGGATTCAAGTTGGAGATCGAACCTCCCCCAATCCCTTGTCCACCCCCACCGCGTGCAGCTCATAGACGCGGCCTCACACTTGCAGACCTTTCTCCATCTCCTCTAGCGCTTTACTTATGGTCCCTAATCTCAAGTCTGTACATTGTATTGGATCCCGTGGTTCGGCCTCTCATTCGCCTCGTCGTAACCGCGGTACTTCACCAAGTCATTCGTTTCATCCCAAGGCTCATGGAAACAGTCCAAGTCGACATTGACAGAGCCGTTGTCTCATACGTTGGCTCCCCTCAAGCCCAGCTCATTGCGCAGAACGTTACGTTCAAGGGTCATGTCGCCTTCGCTCAAAGCCCTCAGCTTCACCCTATCAGAGACTATGTTCCTTCGAGTAACCAAATGTTGAGCGCACGAGCCCTTGCGATGGGTGCTTGGAAGTCTCGTCTTTCCAACGGCTTCCACCGTGCTTGGACTCGTACCTGGAACGATACGTTGGGACGAATGACGGCTTCCATCTCGTATGATCTCGTAGTAGGACAAGTCCATGGTTTCATCCCTTCGGACGGTCTGATACAGATGGGTATGTTGAACAGTTGATTCTGTTCAGGCGTTCTGACCTGAATTTTCAGGCATATCCGAAAGTGGGACAGTACTGCGCTCACCCGAGTCGCTCGTTATCCATGGATCGGCCCGCTTTCGCCCGAGAGATGGTACCGTTGAGCCATGCAGTATTCACACTCAAGTCGAGGTTGGCACCATCCATGTGGACGCCGACAATCTTCGACGTTGGTTGTCGCACTTCAAAGCTGCAACACAGAACGTTTCTACTCCGCTGCCCAGTACTGTTAGCATAACTACCTCTCCGTGGCTGAAGAGCCCCTTTAGTGCAGTGAGTAATCGTGCAGGGGTCGTCGGCAGCGCGCTGACTCTGTCAAGTCTTCCATAGCCTCAGATGTTCGGTCCCAGGTCACGGAAAAGCGGAGGAAGCAAAATACAAAGGTGCGTACTGTAGTATTCAGTTCAACGCATGTGCTGAATGCCTGATGTTCAAGCTTCTTGAATTTGTCGCGGCTGTCCGTTTTGATCTGGATTCTATCACACTATCACAGAGAATCGGGTGCCACAAGTTCAACGTTGTCTTCAATGGGGTAACTGTCTCTTGCGAACCCAGCAACGCAACGGTGAATCCCGTCCATTGTGCTTGGCTAGGAAAGGAGTCGTCAATCGTATCGCGGGCGTTCTTGTTTCGCTCAAGACTCGCTTCCATGCATATTTCGAGAAGGACGACGCAGTCCAACCCCCCCGTTCTACTTGTAGGTTCCACCTCGGTTGACGTTACGCTTTCAGATTGGCCATCAATACTGTCTGTCGAGCGTGGTCTTTTCTGTGGTGCCGATATACCATCGATGTTCCTTGAGATCCAGATCGCTTCTCTGTCATTCGTAGATCGGCATGACTTGCTATTCGATCTTACTGCAGAGCTCAGTTCTCCCAAGAATGCGCCACGTGGAGAGTCGGAGCCCCTCTTGCCAACTATCATCTCGCCAGTTCCCCGAATTACTGTGAACGCGAGAGTAGGACGAGTTTCCGCAAGCGTTATATGTGTCGATGTTCCCGGAGTCGAGGAGCCATTTTCGGTGGAACTGGAAACAGAAGGAATGGTCTTTACTTCCTCCTCCGACTTCCGCATAGGAACTACTTTGACTCAGCATCTCCCACTTGATGGAGACCTCCCATTTTGCATGTCATGCCCATTCACCTCCTTCTTGTCCCCAGTTTTCTTGCGACTACGTGCCCATTCCTCGAACGTGGGTGCCCGACGTCTGTCTAGATGGGGTACGGAATGCACGGGCAGTGAAACCTTGTTCTCCATGGAGGCTGTGGAAGCTAATGGAATATTAACGGGACTTGGAGAGGCAAATGATGACGGTCAATATATGTGCACCACATTGAACACTCACTCCATATTCGTTGACCTTCATTGTTGCACGGAGGCTGGGATGGTGGAGTTATGGCACCCTGAAAAACTCAGAATTCTGAGCGTGCTCTTGTCACTGCTATCCGCCCGTTGGCTTTCTTCACATGGAAGACTCTCTCGCTCCTCATCAACACCATCTCTCGGCTGTGCCCTCTCGTTTTCTGTCGCCCGATTCGTGCTGTTCGTGACAGGCTCTGACATAAACCCTGACGCGGAAAAGGACATCACACGTGGAATTGCATTCAGCACTGGTTACTCACTGCGGTACTGTTCTATTAACACGGAGCAAAGGCACGCTCTCCCACTTTCTCAATCATACTCTCAAAACAGGGTAAAGTTGTCACTGCCCGTCGACAGACTTGGTGATGCTACCTTCCTGGAAAGTTTTTCCGAGTTTTCGGACACAAATGTTATCGTCGGAAAACTCATGCTTTGGAACACGACCATGCGCGCTGCGGCCGCGGACAAATTCTCGATTGATGATTCGCACATCACGGAGAGAGACAGTCCCTTCCTGGATACCAAACAGCTCCTTTCAATCAAAGGTTTTAACGTGGACGTCAAATCCACTCCGAACGCCCTCCTCGATCCGGCAGGTGCTTCATTTGATGTGGCATTTACTGTGGACGACGTGCTAGTACACTTTGAACTTGGTCTAATATACTCGGCTCTCCTTGCGTTACGGACGGTTCAAACCCTCCAGCAGTGTGCAACTTTGTCAAACTTTCCTGATTCTTCCCCGCATTCTGCGTTGTCCCCTATACTGAACGTTCATGGCACACTGAAAGCCATTCGATTGCGATTACAATTCATGGACGAAACTACGGTCGCACGGGTTAACTATTTCACTGTGGCGTTCACTCCTTATGATGCCCGCTGTTCTATCAACTCGTTGCTTATATGGGTCCCAGTCAACCAACGACAGTCAGCCATCGGAGCACCAGGACCAGAAGAAACTTGGGAAGAACTTGGCCGGTTACACAGATGTACTTTGTCGTTTGCTCCTTCCTTGAAGGGTCCAATTCTGGTCGACAGCGATAGTTTCCGGATCCGGATCCCTTCTGGCTATGTTTTTGCTGAACTTCAACTGGCTACGGTGGTCACCATCAAGGCAATTAAACATCTAGTCCACGTAGTCCAAAGTGGCAAATTCTCTCCTATCCCCGCACCAGAAGCCGAGTCCGCGAGACTTGTACCCGATTTTACCTTCAGTTGTCGAATGTTTTGCCTCGAGGCTGCAGATGACCCCTTTGAGAGTCGATTGGGATTTAATTTCAGAGTTGGTCTTGCTGCAGCAAAAGCCAGGCTTCACCGGGAAGAAGCTTTTGACGCAAAGGCAATGGTGGTTATGTCGGGGAATCTACCGGGTGCGGACACCTCAACCTTGAACACGGACTATCAATTTGGTGGGGAGCATTCAGTCTCTATCCAGGACGCCCGTCAACGTTTGAATGTCGCGCATAGTCTAGATTGGATGGCTAGGCTCCGTCAGCACGTTCAAGAACGAGTGGCTCAAGAAGAATTAGTTCATCGTGAACTTTATGGTGCAACACCACTTAAACGTCCCACGAAAACCCCGGATGTCGTCAAGCCTGCAAAAACTCTGCGCGTGCCGCCTCTGCTTCGCATTATTCTATCGGAGTTTCGTCTACATCTCCAACGCCCCACATTTTCTCCCGGATACCTGGCCACCTTTCTACACGAACAAGGGAGCGGGCTTCCCCTCGAGACGTGTTACACTTTACTCATTCCCATGCACCTCAACATCACCCTTACGGCCGTTCAGGTTTCACTCCGCGACTATCCCTTACCGTTGTTATATATTCCTCCCAGAGCTGATGCTGCATCTCCTTCTGTCGTCTTTGACTCCAATCTTGTCATTGCAGAGGAAATGGGTTCTTCTCAGTCGGTTAATTGGATCCCTTACTATGTGGATGGTCTCGAAGATGGTGTCGTCCCTTTCGTAGTTCGCGTCCCGAAGACACTCATGCCGGTGAAGACATACGCTCGCCCACTTGTGTCAGTCCTGGCAGAGCAGACAACCGCGTTCGCTTGGGGTGTTAGCTACAGTCCAGCGATCCAAGACGTTGTTAGGATTATTGATAGTCTGACTCCAGAAACTCGGGATCCATCCCCGCATTTGGGGTTTTGGGATAAGGTAAGAATAATATTCCTGATCATAGGGTGACCTGACTTACGAGTTTCTCAGTTGAGGTTGATTTTCCACTGGACAGCCGAGATCTCGTTTAAAGAAGAAGTTCGTCTGTATATTAAAGGTAATAACAGTTTAAATGTTTGCTCACAACCATTGATACCTTGTCAGGCAATCGTGATCCGTATATCTTGGATAATGATGGTACCGGTTTTGTGCTTTGTTGGCAAGGCGAACCACAAATCACAATCGGTTCTCGAAACAAGGATCATGAACTCGTGCAGGTTACTAGTGACTCTATGTCCATATTGATTCCAAAGTGAGTCAATATCGTCAAACGACTGTTACGACCTATATCTTTATTAGATTCGAACCGGCGATTGCCTCCCCGGGCGTTCACGCGCAGGGGAACATTGTTGCGAGGAATGATTGGGTTAAGAAGTGTGCTAACCTGTGCTCTGGTGTTCGCTTTGGCGTAGGAGCTATGTTCGAACGTACGTGCAGCAGGCTAGAATGTAGCAAGTGCACGGGTTCCCCCTTTGATCGCCACTGTCGATTTTTTCATTTTCGTCCACATCACACTGTACAGCTGGTGAGAGCAGATCCTTCAGTGCCTCAGGTGAGTTTCGTTTTGCAATTCTTATCAAAATTTTTAAGCGAGCGCAGGTTGATCACGATTCTTACCATGGTTTCCGGTCAAACTTCATTCACCTCTCGATTTCAATAACCTCAGCTCTTCGACAAGGATTGACCCGTGCTGATCCTCAACCCAGCAGCTTTCACCTGACTCCAAAAGCATTTGCCAGCTTCTGGTCATGGTGGGCACTGTTCGACAACGGACTATCGTTACCAATCAGACAGGGTTCCCTTTACCCCCGGAAGACACTGTCACCGAAGTTTGCACGTCATTTGGCAACACTCAAATATCGAATCTCGGTACCAGAGCTATTCATAACGCATGCGTACATTGATGACAGCAGAGAGTCATGGGAAAATGGTACCACAGCCATCGTAGGCTTGAAAGCCAAAGTTAGCCACTTCCAAGCCGACATGCACCAAAGGGACCAGGAGACCATCGCTCCGGGCAAAGTTCCTGACAGCATTCAAGTCGTGCGACACAAACCATTTTATGCCGCAGAAGTGGTCCTCAAGAATGTAGATCTTCGTGCTCTGTTGGCCGTTTTCCCAGAGCCTCTTAAACAATCAGTACCTTTGTCGCCCAACCCGGACAACTGCAATAAGAATCGTGCTTCTTTGGGTTCAGGAGCTCCTCCATCATGGTTGAATAATGATGACTTCGTTGAAACGGATTGGTCACCT
This sequence comes from Hemileccinum rubropunctum, assembly GCA_038089535.1. Lineage (NCBI taxonomy): Eukaryota > Fungi > Basidiomycota > Agaricomycetes > Boletales > Boletaceae > Hemileccinum > Hemileccinum rubropunctum. The sequence continues at coordinate 151,032 of JBBPLC010000015.1, read as the reverse complement.
ACACACGATCTGCTAGAAATCCAATTATTCCCAGTACTTTCCTGCCCTAAGGTGACATATCTAAAGAAGAACTCGCATGTTACCGAGATCCAAGTGGAAAACAGCAAGTTCGGCGATGAAGATACTCATACATGTTTACTTGGGAGTGAACCCTGTAACAATTTCTGTGTCACATCTCGATGTCAAAGCAGCTCTGATTCCCGTTTCTTTAGCTGTCCCACAAGTGGAGATCTCCCTTGCAGAAGAACGGATTGTAACGTTGCAACGTATGACCAAGGAAGCAAAGTCAGACCAACTTGTCCAGGTACGCCTCATGTGTGGAAGACGTCAAAGATGTCGTTGACGTTGACCCATGTTCCAGAGGCAATATCCCTTGGATAAAATGGTTACCCTTCTCCGAGATTATATTAATCACCTAACAGAAGCTGACCAATGTCCGGAGGGTGCACGCAAGAGTAATGTCGAGAGCTATTATATGCCAGCTGAAATGGTATCCGCTAATGAGTGGGCCGATTTCGAGAATGTTTATCAGGTCCATTCTCCAAACCTTTTCATGTGCAATGCTGTTCGCGACGTGAGTTTTATCCTGGTTCAAGAATATAAAACCTAATCATCTCAACAGGTTTTGATGCGGTACTACAACTGCTCCAAAGCCCGCCGTGGCTACGAGTACCATATGGCGACTCGGCAAGTGACTATACCTGTATATCTTCTCTTTAATAACCACGACTGATAGTGCGGTCAAATTTATCCGAGATCAAGCTGAAGCCATGGCTCCTCAGGTAGCTGGTCATGGTGAGAAATCTAAAGCTTCTGCCAGCGCTGCACAAGTGGCCGCCTCCGCTCTGCGCAGAATGTTGGCAGGTGGACGAACTAGCACGTCACTGGACATCCAAACAAACGTTGTCTTTGACCCTGCCGACGTCAAGCCTCTAGATGGATGGGAAGAAGGTGTCGTTCTTCGGAAAAGGCACTTCTGCCTCCTGTTGAAACCTCAGATCATTTTGCGGAGCACTGATCCCTCACCCAACACGGAGGCGGAATCAGTCGTGATCCTTGCCGCAGTTCAGGCGAAGATGCAAGTGTTCAAAATAATGGATGCGTCTAATTTGGAAGATCCTATCAGTGGCCCTATTATGCACAGGTAACGACATTTTCATACGAGATAGACATGGTTAATTCTCAAACTGCGAAAGGAACTACACGTCATTAGATGGTCTCCAGACATTTTGCCCGACCGACTCCGCTTCATACGACAGTGGCTCAGTTCCTCTGGAGGTATTACTTGATTATCGTTGCGAGAGCGATTCGTTCGACCGTATCGTTCCTCAAACCAATGCTAACTGCCAATATGACCGGTTTAATCGACTCAGACTTCGCAACAATGTCGCTGTCACTTCTGCTACTTGTTCGAAATCGGAGCATACACACAGAGGAAGGCAAGCGCATCTTCAAAATGACACTGTTGAGTGTTTAACATGGCTCTGGTACACATTCCTGACCCACTGGAATTCAGGATTTGGTGCAAGTCCATGTTCCCCGCTTTACGGTATCAGCAAACGATCGACATTTCCAATTTATTTCCAATATCATTACCCATCTGGTCCTATTTTCAGATGTCACGCACAAAGCACAGCTGGAAAAGTTGGAAACGCTGCTCTTTGCATATGACTTTACGGATTTAAGGTCTGCTGCTAGCGTCGTCTCTGATCTCCAGAGTCGCCTCAGGAGCGTACTCGAAACACATGACGATGTCAGTCATCAAATGCGGGATAACCGTCCTCAGACAAAGCTGCAGATCCTCAAGCTCAAAGCTCATATCTTCCTGCTAGTGGAAGAGCTTAACCTGATTTTTGAGGCAATTCGATTAGCTCAGAGCAGGACTGATGGTCATTCGGATCATAAATCCGCTCTTCTCTTACAGGCCTCTTCGTCTGAAATCTCTTGGAGGATGTTGGATGATCAACGAGACCTACTGGCGAAACTTGCCGTGCGGAGCATAGATTTTTCGTGGTTGAGCAAACAAGATAGTTCTACTGTCAACTGTTTAACGGTTGGTGACCTGCAAGCCTTCGATGGGTCTCCAAATGCAATTTGGACAGAAATCGTCTCAAAATACGAGGAACCTTCTAACCACCCGCTTTACAAGGTATTTTTTCTTATCAAGCATTCTGAATGGCCCTCATTGTATGGGTAGAGGAATCTTTTTCTGGACGCTGATTGGACGGTGCTTGCGCCTGTCGGCGGGATTACAATTTATGAGAAGTTCCAACTCGACTTTCATCCCATTCGTCTGCAGCTCGATGCTCATCTTGGCCAGCGTATCATGGAATATGTCTGGCCCGCTCGGCGGGGAAGGAATCAGCCAGACATACACTGCACAACCCGTGACTTACCTGAATCACATCATCCTTCGGAACAACCTCCCCCCAGATCTTCTCTGGAGTCGGCTCTGTTGCTGCAAAAACCGCGTGGATCATTGGACTCAAATAGGCTTGCACCAAATCTAAGAAAACTGGGACCCTCTCGGTCACTCACCGACTTACGTAGTGCAGCTGCTGAGTCTACGAAGATACCAGCCGAAACTCCCTTTGGCCGAGCTGCGACACCGGACCTGAATGTCGATGAAGATTCCCGGAGTATCAAAAGGGTAAACCGAGAAGACCGGCCTGCGAAAGATGACGCCGTAGAAATGAAAACACGTTCTTCTCAGAAAACCTTTATTCTAGTGAAAATCTCGAGGTCAGTGACAACGATTTGAACCAAATTGCATTGGCTTAATACTCAGATCAGCATCGAACTCTTACTGAGCATAATGAAGGCGGAGTCCTTCGAGTGCCGTGACGCACGGATTCGTACCCATACATTAGAATTCCGCAACCAGACTCGGAGTGTATGTAACATTCTTTACGCCGCATGACTACTTACCCATCCGCCATAGTTTGAGGAATTGGTCGATCAATTCCTACCTAGCGATCTAACCTGGAGAGGATGGGTCCGTATGGCCTTCCACCAACCACTCGTCCCAGTCCTTCCAGTCGCTCGTGAAATTTTTTCGAAGACGAAGCTAATTCCGTCCAAAAACACTTCGCAGAATGACTCTCGGCCCTCGTCCAAGAAATTTATTCTTCGAGGGAAAAGGAATGTCGTTGACGCCACGATACGGGACTACACACCGTACACAAGGGGAGGTGCTCCTGGCGGTGCCATTACTCTTAGCAATAGCTTGACTGGGATGACGCTCGTGGGTGAACCGGAGACTGGGGAATTAGACCCACAAGAACAGGAAGATCCTGGTAGAAAGCGTCAACAACGTCGACCAGGGTTGCTCAGTATGTTCGCCCGTGGAAAGAACGAGGCACGTAGCGTATCACTCTCGAGCGTGAGCTCTTTATTTTCCACTGCCTTACTTTGTCTTAACTTGACTATCTAGCAGGGCCAACATCGGTTGTCAGGAGATTTCCTACGAGGCTCGACCGCACACGAAGAAATGATTAATGATCATTGATTAATCTATAATTTGTTCATTGGACAGGCTCTACATTTATCTCGCACAATCGCTGGCAACACGCTGCACAACTCCGTTAATATTCATTTCACATCTATTTGCATCTCAGTGGAGCAATGAGTCTACTGTAGGTAGACAACTTCCACATAACTTCAAGTTGGGGACAGTATTCTTCGTGGGATTTGGATCTTCAGATATTTCTTTTTGTCGCGATAAACTTGCATTGATGTTCAGATACACTACAATTAAGGATTGTTGAAATCCGACTACTACGCTCAAAACCGCGTCAAGTTCCCGCCTCCCAAGGAGACACCCGACGACGGGCCCACAAAGCAGCATCCATCTGCACGTCCTCTCGATGTTCCCACCGGGCCGGACAAAACATGACCGCAACACAACTACCCAAGGTCAAGTGCAAAGCCCTCTAACGTAAGAAGGCCCCGATAAATTAACCACTTCATGGGCGCTGTTGAAGCGCAATGATGAAAAATCAAGCATTCTCGCGGGCCCAGCGAGCAGCAGTAACTAGGTTGGTCAAGGAAGCTGCAAGGAGTAATTCAGTCTGATTCAAAGCGTGTATGAAGGAAAGGGTATACCTTCGGTCTCTGGCCAACCACGTGTCTTGAGACCACAATCGGGGTTGACGAAAGTCAGATGATCAGGAATAATGGTAAGGGTGGCCTTCAGACGGTCTTTGATCTCCTGTTCACTGGGAATACGTGGAGAGTGGATGTCATAGACACCGGGACCGATCTGGTTGGAGTAACCGTACTGCTTGAAGGTTTGTAGCAATTTCATGTCACTCTTCGAGAACTCGATAGAAATGACATCGGCATCGAGGCGTTGAATGGATGGGAAGATGTCGCCGAAGTCAGAGTAACAGAAGTGGGAATGAGTCTGAGTATCATCACGGACACCCGCTGTAGCGAGCTTGAATGTGTCAACAGCCCACTGCAGGTACTCGTCCCAGTCAGAGCGACGAAGAGGCAACTGGCATGGATGTCAGACAGCTCACGCATCTACCTTGCGAATCAACTTACACCCTCACGGATGGCTGGCTCATCAACTTGAATAGCAGCGATGCCAGCAGCCTCAAGATCAAGGACTTCGTCACGAAGTGACAATGCCAATTGCTGAGATTGTAGTTTGCGTGGCACGTCTTCGCGAGGGAACGACCAGTTCAAAATTGTGACAGGACCGGTAAGCATGCCCTTCATGGGTTTCTTGGTGATGCTTTGTGCGTAACTACTCCATTCCACGGTCATAGGCTTGGGACGACTGACGTCGGAGACGACGATCGGGGGTCGGACGTAGCTACAAGGAACTGTCAGGTCAAGCAACAATCTAAGTCGGGTCACTTACCGAGAGCCGTAGGACTGGACCCATCCGTTCTGGGTAAAGACAAAACCTTGCAATCGTTCACCGAAGTACTGAACCATGTCATTTCTCTCGGGTTCTCCATGAACGAGAATGTCAAGCCCAACTTTCTCCTGGAAGCGGACGACGTGCTCTATCTCCTTTTTGATGAACTCATCATAATCAGCATCCGTGATCTCGCCTTTGCCAAGCTTGGCACGAGCATTACGAATCTCCTTCGTTTGCTTTCGGGATTCGTCAGCAAGACGTCTCTTGAGTAATAACATACTCACCGGGAAGGAACCTATGGTAGTCGTGGGGAACTTGGGCAGTTGAAGCTTTTTGGCCTGAGTCTCTTTGCGAACGGCGAATGAATTTTTGCGGTTGTACATGTCAGGTGTGATAGAACCGACACGCTTGCGGACAGCATCATCAGATGTGCGCTCAAATTCGCGACGCTTAGCAATGGAAATTTTATTCGTCTCCAAAGCAGCTGCCACTTGTGGATCCTGGGAACCAGAGAGGACGGCGGCAATGGTCGCGACTTCCGCAGCCTTTTCCAGTGCAAAGGAGAACCAGTCCTTCTGCTGTGGGGTCAGCTGCTTCTCATTGGCCAAAGTCACAGGGGTGTGCAACAGAGAAGACGATGTTGCGATGATGACGCGACCATCCCCAAGGGCGTCAATGGCCTTCTGGCCTTGCTGGATGGCGGCGGTAAAGTCGCATTTCCATATATTTCTCCCGGAAACGACACCAAGAGAGAGAACAATTTGGGTAGATTTAATCGCTGCTAGAACACCAGCGAGCTGTGCGGGAGCCCTAGTCAGGTCGATGTGAAGACCAGCGACGGGAAGCTTGGCGATAAAGTTCACGTTGGTGTCCAGACGAGCGAAGTATGTCGTCAAAATGATTTTAGGAGCAACGGGGGCCAGTTCAGTGTATGCGATGGTGTACTGCTTGTCGAGATCCGAAGCCTTATCAAGAACGAGAACTGGCTCGTCGACCTGCACTGAGTCAACACCAGCAGCCTTGAGCTCCGATAACAATTGCTTGTAGACTGGCAAGATCTTGGGTAGTAAGGAGATGGGCTGGAAATCAGCAGGTGCTTCCTTGGCGGGCTTTCCGAGGACAAGGTAGGAGATTGGTCCTAGAATCACTGGGCGGGTAACAATCCCCAGTCCCTTGGCTTCGTTGTACTCCTGAAGGGCTTTGTTATACAACAACTTGAAGTCAGTCTCTTCGGAGAGCTCTGGGACGACATAATGATAGTTAGAGTCGAACCTACAAGATGATAGCAAGTAAGCGATGCGATCAGAGTAATGTGGACTAGGTGACTTACCACTTCTTCATTTCACAAGCGGGTACGTCGACACCGCTGGCTTGACGTCCACGACCTAGCGCGAAGAATACATCGAGGTCGGAGAGACCAAGTCCGACATAGCGCTTGGGGATGACGTTGAATGCTGTAGAATGATCCAAGACATGGTCGTAAAGGGTGAACTCTCCGCTGATCGAAAATGAGCAAGGACAGCAACTAAGAAAACGAACAATCAACCTGGGGATCAGATCAACCTTGCGGTCCTTGAGGCTGACCCAGCTGGCCTGTCGAACATTTGCGGCGGCTTTCTGAAGATCAGCTGCGGAGATTTTGCCCGCCCAATAGGCCTCGACGGCCTTCTTAACTTCACGGTTTGCACCTGGGAGAGGTTATGTAAGTTGGGATTCGAGTCTAAGGAGTAGGAGTGCAGCACCGATGCGAGGGAAACCAAGGACGCTGGACAACACCATCTTGGATGAGGAGAAAAGAAAGAGGAAAAGAAAGAGTGATGGAATGAGACGTGCGCAGGCGCGATTTTGATCTATTCGAGGCGCCTGCCCTGAATGGTCAACTTATCATATCTAATCGGCGCTACCCATACTCACCCGACTTTCCCCAGGTTCATGCGAAAAGCTTCGTCATTTTCCGCCGCAAAACCGCAATCTTCCCCTGCAAGTCTCTCGTCTTCGCACCGGCGAATGATATGGTCACCCAGTTGCTGCATAATCACACCCATCACTTGTAACCCTCATCATTATTGCAGTGTCTCACGTTTAATGAGCCCGGACAGGAACAGTACATGCCAACCGTTTCTCACTGGAGCCCGAATTTCCCAAAGGCAGTGGGATCATTCATTTCTCATGTCCCCAGCTTCTACGTATGTCCTGAGAATAGAAGGGAGACTTGCTGGCGAATGAACCGATGGCGCCATGAGTCGCGGAAAATAATAATTACTCTCATTATGTAAGAGAAGATATTTTCCTCAGAGTCAAGAGTGTGCCGGAGTCCCTAGTAGCGGTGAATTCTTCACCCAGGAAAAGATACTCGGGCCAAGCCTGGGCTTGTCTAGCTCCAAGTCATCTGAGCGACAACTTAACGTAATTCGATATTATCAGGGATCAGAAGACATTCAACATTTGGATCATACGACCTGAGCGGGCACGCGGACCGCCAGTCCGTTACACATATAACCAAACTTTATGTAAAGTCCCCCTCTCTGCCACTGGCAGGCTCCTTCCTCAAGTCGTCCAGCTAATCGTCTAACATGTCGCTCTCAGATAATACATCTTTCGTCCTCAAGAAGATCCAGCATACTGAATTTGAGCTACGCAAAATTCCAGAAAGTGAGCCCAAGACGTTCACCACCTAGATGCACATGTTAACCACCAAATCAGTCGGTGCTCACGATGTCCTCGTGGAAGTAAAGAAGACAGGCGAGTCTGAGCTTTTGCTTAACTTCCATTGACCTCATGTGTGACAATCTGTAGGGATTTGTGGTTCTGATGTAACACTACACTCATAATCACGATGCTCCTCAGCGCATCTCACTTTATCTCAGATTCACTACCTCGTACACGGAAAAATCGGGGATTATGTACTCCCACCTGGGTCTGACATGGTTCGTTTTTTCATAAATCACGTTTCCGCGCTAAATTCTGCATCCTTTAGGTGCTCGGCCACGAATCGTCTGGTGTCGTCTCTGAAGGTATTATCTTAGTCACTGAACATCAGTAACTAATGTTGACCTTCAATTCTTCAAGTTGGATCTTCTGTAACCCACCTCAAACCAGGTGACCGTGTGGCCATCGAGCCTGGTGCCGCTTGCAGACAATGTGATGCTTGCAAAGAGGGGAGATACCAGGTCGCTATCCACCCTATGTCATTGATGCGAATGATTGATGCTATGCATTTACAAAGTTGTGCCCCAACATCAAGTTTGCTGCCACTCCCCCCTATGATGGCACCCTTGGTCGTTATTATGCTGTTCCTTCAGATCTTGCTTATCCCCTCCCTCCTCATCTTACCCTTGAGGATGGCGCAATGGTAAGAGTTTTCACACATGAGCAGCTTTCAATGACTTGACTGCAACCACTCAAGATGGAGCCGTTGTCTGTCGCAGTCCATGCGGTGTCAAAACTTGGTGAATTCAAAGCAAATCAAACAATCGCTGTCTTCGGCTGTGGTCCTGTTGGCATACTCTGCATGGCTGTCGCAAAGGCTCTTGGGGCTTCCCGAGTTATCGCAGTCGACATCGTACCGCCTCGTCTTGAGTTCGCCAAATCCTATGCCGCCACAGACGTCTACCAGCCTCCACCGATGGCACAGGACGAGAGTCGAATTGCATACTCTAAACGTTCGTCAACGGCGCTGAAGCAACAACTTGGTATTGCGGAGCGCGGTCCCACTGCTATCGATCTTGTCGTCGACGCATCCGGTGCTGAGGTTTCTATTCAGACTGGCATTTATATCGTGAAATCCGGGGGGACGTACGTGCAAGTAAGTTTCGGAGCGTAAAACTATCTGGTCGTGATCTCATTCGCGTTTATTGCGCCAAGGTTGGCATGGGCCCATCTGACATCACCATTGACATAACTACCGTGCTCGTGAAAGAACTAGTTATGAAAGGGTCCTTCCGCTACGGCGTTCGTCCCTTTATCTCGTACTATTCATCTCTTGAAAACTGACTGGTTGTAGCCCGGAGATTATCCACTGGCTATTGCTCTCGTCGCTCAAGGAAGGATAGACTTGAAGCCGTTGGTTTCGCACCGGTCAGTTTCTACGCGAAGTTCTTGTCCCACATTGACAATGCTCCTCGTCAGTTTTTCATTTGAGAACTCTCCTTTGGCATTTCAAACCACCCGTAATGGAAAGAGCGACGACGGCAAGGGTGTCATCAAGACCATCATCTCAGGCCCTGGAGTCGATATTAACGACGTGTAATGTTACTCACGCTTTGGAAGCTTTGTTGTACATACAATAGTGCTTTAGTCTGGTTGGATCACCAGGCTGATGTATGCAAATTATTGGATTGAATTTGCGACTTTGTCACCCGCCAATTCTTTAGTCTTCCGGGCTAGTAATAGGACAGAACGGATGCCAAGCGCTAGTAACCATCCACTGGGTCGATCACTGACAGTGTGGATTGGGACTATCCTGAGCTTGAACCTTAGCTTGAACCAAGTCCGACGCTCTACAATCATGACTTTTAGGCCAAGAAATGCGTACTATTTGCGCATATCCACGAATGCCGTTCTCCCACTATTCGTCAGTCATCTTTGATGTACGCTAGGCACGTCAGTCTGACAAACAGTGTATTGACCAGCTTTACCTCGATGAACGGCACATTGATTGGATGTCGGACGTAGTCCTGCAACATGTACTTTCGGACCTGAGACCTCTGTGCGTTGAGTGACGCGGTTTTTTGGTCTTTCTTTTTTGACCAACCCTCACAGAGTCATCCCGAAGCTTCAAGCAGAGAAGGACGTTCACTTTAGCTCAGGAGCCGCACCTGGTACCAAACGAGGGACCGTGGAGGTCCACCGTGGAGGTTTGTGCTCGCTCTGCTGGCTTGGCTACTTGTTTGCCGATGCTAGTGACATCATAGAATCCTACCAGTTTGCCTATTTCTTTCGGAAAACCGAACCTCACACAGTTCTCCTTAAGGTAGGCAAAACGTGTCCATCCAACAGCCCAAAAACTCGATGAGATTTGAAGTCTAGGTACTTTGTCACTGCTCCCCTTCGTCCAGGAGTGGTTCCCAATTCTGCGTCTCCCCGACCTGCAGATCGGAGTTCCCATAAAAAGAAAAGATCGAGAACCCGAGCATCTGTCAAGCAGAGCAAACGCAAGCGTAGCAAGACCAAAGGGAAGGGAAAATTTTCCCAAGACCGTCTTGACGAGGACGAATGGACCGCTGAGGAGAGTGAAGAAGATATGGATGATGCGGATCCTATTTCAAGAGAGCCTCGCCCGGTACGGAAGCAACGTCGCATCATCACTGATGTATATCAGGAAGACAATGGCGACGACGACGACGTACTTCATGATATTGCCATGAAATCTCCGCCTCCCGAGACCGGTGAGGGGTCTTCAGGAGACCCTGCTGTGTAAGTCAAGCCACTCGTACAAGATCTAGTGGTTGAGAAAGTTGACCAATCAAGTCCTTTTGTCAACGACAAAGATGCCGCTGCTTGGGACACGAATGATCAACCAAGTCGTTCTTCATCCGATGCGGTGGATGTCGAACTTGTTGTCGAGGAGGAAGAAGAGAAACCAAAGCCTCTTCTCAAGCTCAAATACCAATCTTTCTCTATGTCCGGTCATTGTCTCTGTGTAGTCGTCGAGCCGTGGCCACCTCAACGCGCAGAAACTAAGTTGCGGTCGGTGGGTCTTGGAACATCAATAAGCTTGGAGCCACCACTCCGTCCATCCAACGATTCTGTTATAGGAGGACAGAGAGCGAAAACGCCCTTATTTTTTCCGGACAACGACAGGGTGCCAAATGAAGTACCCTTTGCAAGAGAAAGGTCTCTTCCTCCAGTGCTTCTCTTCCCCGATGCAATGTCAGGAACAGAGGACGATTTCCATAACGACGATGACCTGATGACCTTCAGTCAAACACTCAACGCAGCGGGCCATATGCATGCTATCGCAGCAGACGATGACGACGATATAGATGGAGCAGTATTATTTGGAGATGCAGATGAAATAAGAGAATTGCTCTAAGATGATATTGACCGGTAAAAATGTCAGTCATGTACATTAAGCACGTCCAATTTCTCTTAGTATCTCTAATTTGCGAAGCTCTGCTACTTGTCGGAATCCAGCATTCGTCATGTCAAAGTCACCATGGCCTCCAGACAATGCACGCAATCGTGTGGAATAGTCCAGCATTCGACTCAACGGAGCGGTGGCATAAATTGTTCGCTTTACTTGTGGTAGGTCGGACGAAGATACCCTGAGAGAAGTTGAGGAAGGCGAAAGTTCCTCGGGAGGCATGTACAGCCCGGTCGAGGGATACAGATCCCCATCCCCATCCCCATCGACCGTTAGCGATGAACTGGTAAGGTCAAGGACTTCACCCCCATTCTCCGTGATGTCTTTGACAACCTTGCCCAGGGTATTCACATGGACGGAAATTTTGAGATTTATATAAGGTTCAAGGATAGGACCCATGCCCGCCTCTCTAAGCTTAGAGCGCAAGATGTATGAGCTTGCACCAGTGAGGATGGACGGCGGTGCCTGATGCGGAAGAATGTATTGCGTTATTTGGACCTTAACGTGGGATAGCGGGAGGGATGTATGAGGGGAACTAGAGAGGGCACTTGCAATACCACGAGCGAGGTTCGCTAATGGATCAAGTTGGCTTGAATACGAATCAGGGGCCTCGAGCGGTTGGCCACAGGTATCCAACACGAGGTTACCATCGAATGCTGGATCACCTTGTTCATCCTCTCCAAGGGGTGCTACCGATAGTGCAATCTTGACAGTCATTGCCTTCCCAGCGATCTCTGTTGACCACTCTTCCAGCCGCGCGGAAACGCTAGAATTTGTGGATTCTCGGTAGCTGACCTGACGGTTACCAAACTCGAATTTAGCTCCCCATTCATCCCTCAACCGACCTTCGATTATTTCTAGATGCAATGCTCCAAGACCATGGACAAGAATTTGGCCTTCCTGGTTGTCCATGCGGACCGAAGGATCCGTACGAATTAACGAACGAACGGCTTCTTGGACGGGGTTAAGGTCAGAGTGGGAATCAGGTATGACCGAGACGGACATAACGGCCGGAGGTGGTGTAACTCCTCGGAGTGACATTTGAGAAGGGTTAGATTTTTCAAGGTCACGTGTGTCAACAAGGGTGTCCCCAGTACGTGTGTGCTTGAGACCGAGAACGACCCCAACGGAGCCATACGCAAGAGAATCCACTTCCTCTGCTTCCGAGGCATACAGCAGAAGAAGTTTTGAGATCTGCTCTTTCTGACCCGTGTTTACATTGTATATGGTCCTCTGGCGCTTAAGAGTTCCTAAGTGACAAGGACATCGGAAAGCAGTCTCGTCATTGGTCACAGACTCACCTGAGTACACTCGCACAAATGTCATCCATCCCTTTCGTTTATCCCAAGCAACTTTCCAAGCTAACAAACGCACCGGGGCATCTGGAGATTCAGCATGCAAGCGTACGTCGAGAGGACTCGCGAGTAAATGTCCAACATAATCCATGACCAACTCCGTGCCGATGCTTCTGATGGCAGAACCACATAATACAGGAAGAACTTGATTTTCGATGGTCGCCTTTCGTAAGTGAGGTAGTATTTCCGTGTGATGTATTTGTAGATAGGAGTATGGGTCCGATGGGAAACCAAGCATTCGATCCATCAGATCCTCGGAGAACATTGCAAGATTTTCCAGGAGCGCTGTTCGAGCGGGTACCAGGTGAGGGATGATGGGATGATCACTCGGAAAGATCTCAGTAAACTCCGAAGTGTCTTTGACCAGCGGGAGGGGATGACAAGTGTGACTTCCATCTTCTGACCACTTCCAAAGCTCCCATTTTACAAGGTCGACCAAGCCTTCGATACCTGGCTCCGCTCGAGCGTAATTTTCCGGGTTCACGGATGCCAAAGGGAGTGTGATTGACAAAGGGTTTGCATGCAACTTGTGGGTTAAGAGGGATAGCAACGATGATCGAAAAGACGCTCCTGGTCGGTCGAGTTTATTCATGAAGAGTATGCGAGTAGCCACGTTGTATCTGGAAATGGGAAATATCGGCGTCGATATGGAGTTCAGCCGAACGGATCTAGGAAATACGTACTTGGAGAGCTGCCTCCACACACCCTTCGTCTGCGCTTCGACGCCCTCGACCGAGTCTATTAACACAACAGCGCCGTCGACGACGCGGCTAGCACTCTCAACTTCCATACCAAAGTCAGCGTGACCTGGAGTATCAATGAGATTAAAATTCCAGTCTTTCCATTTGACTGGTATGCTTGCAGACTGTATGGTTATGCCTCTCTCCCTCTCGGTGGGCAGGAAGTCCGTCGTGGTACTCCCGCTGTCGACAGAGCCGAGGGACGGAATGTAGGATGACTTGTGCAAGATAGACTCTGTCAACGTTGTTTTACCGGAGTCTGCACGAGACGTCAGACACAGCACCGATGACTCGTCAACTCGTACCAATGTGAGCCACAAGCGCCATGTTTCTTGTGTCGGAAATGTCATTTCGAGCGGCGGATGCAAAGGAACGGTGTATGAGTGACCTAGTAGCACGATGGGTGGGTGGATGCCAGCGCCGCATGCCAGAGGCCGAGCTCAACTAGAAGTATACTTTGCTAGGTAATAAATAAAGGCAAAGTGTCTTATTACAAGTACTCCATACACACGTCCCATGCAAGACGTTCAAGCGGACGTCTTCGAACGACGTATGGAAGAACGCAGAAACATGAAACATCCGCTGCTGACTATTCCTGCAAACATAGAGCCGTACGGTAACATTCCGAATACCCCACTCGCAGCGTCCACAATATCATTCCTGCTCGGGGGTTTCTTTGCCCTCGGGTTTGCGCTTTTCCTACAAGGAGGACTTCCATCACTCTGGTGGGCCACATACCAGCTCGGGTTCTTTGTTGCAGCGTGGTCGACTTTCCACTGGGGTGAGTTTGCAGTGACTGCCGGTTGGAATCTAGAAAAATGCAGTGTAGACTGTGAGCACCTCACGATCGTTTGTGGCCCGTGGCTCGCTCACTTATCTTCAGCGTTCTTGCTCGAGAATGGCGCAATGTATCATGTCGCAAATGGCATTGCGCTCACAGAATACCTAGCGACACTGTTCTTCGTTCCTTCATCAAAATCGTTCACATACATCTCTACCATTGGTGCGTCAACCATGCAATGTCTTGCTACACATCTGACTAGTTATATTAGGCGTCCTTTTGGTGTTCGGTGGACAGGCATTGAGGACAACTGCAATGATGCATGCATCTACCAATTTCTCGCATTCCGTCGCATTTCGTAAACGGGAGACTCATCAACTAGTAACAGATGGAGTATACGCGTAGGTCAACATTATGTCATTAAAGTCAGCTGATTTCGATCCGTTGTTGCGCCAGGTGGTTTCGTCATCCTTCATACGCTGGTTTCTTCTACTGGGCTTTAGGCACGCAAATGGTGCTGCAAAATCCAATCAGCTTCATAGGCTTTGCCATAATCCTTTGGAGGTTCTTCTACCGACGAACACGAGGTCTTTCCGCTTGCTTCGTCCGGTTCGTTCTCTGACTATCTCCCCATAGCTGAAGAAAAGGCTTTAGTGCAATTCTTTGGCAACGACTATGAATCTTATCGGCGACGAGTTGCTACATGGATTCCCTTTATTCCATAAACTTTTCACAGAGTGATTGGTTCGCGCCATCGTGTATCGTGCAGTTAGGACAATGAAATGGTGTAACATGCGCGATCATACAGAACTGATAGAGGTTTACCGCATACTTGCATGCTTTCGAGTATGACCAACCCATCAACCTTAGTCCGTGACCACAGTTGTCCGCTCCGAAACATAAACACCGTCAAGGAATTTACGGATATCCTTGTTCCGCACTCTGCAGCTACCCTGGATTGAGGCGGCTGGCAGAAACCTGTCAGTCCTTGGGTCACATCATTCTGGCAGTAGAATCACCTGATTGCGAGACATTTTCAACGTCGTTGCCCTCCAAAACAAGCTCATCCTTTTGAGCTTTAGACTCTGCTATTGTCACGCCATCCAACATATCAACGTGCCGAACAGCCTGTCAAAAGATTCAGTTAACATTTCCCAAAGCAGTTCTCGTCAAACGTACTTTCTCCCCTAAGAAATTTACAATTTCTAGCTTTCGTCCGTTGTCTTGAATGATAGTATTGATGGGGAAGTGAGCATAAACTGCACGCATTTTGTAGAGGAAGCCCTGATCATCGTGTCAATGTTTCATTTCAGTGCAAAGACCGGTGTAACATACCTTGGTCACCCCAATGATCATATTGTTAATCAGACTTCTGATAGTATTTAAACAGGCGACATGCTTGCGCCCCCCTTGCCAGACAGCCAAGGTCACTTTCGTCTTGTTCTTGCCAGCCTTCACCACTCGGATATCCATATCGACATGACGAACATTTTTCGTGAGTGAGCCTCGTGGACCGGTCACTTTGATGACCCGAGCCTTGATGTCAACGGTGACACCTTCGGGGATATCGATTTCTTCGGTCTTGAGGACGTCGCGCATCTGAGACACAGGACAGTTAGCAACGTTATCTTCTGGTGGGGGATAGAATCCATCGTTTGCACACTGCATGAAATGAGAACCATGACACCAAAGGCACGAAAATATCGACTAGATCATCACTGAATACCACGAAACCAACGTACTTTATGGCCGCTGTTGTTCTTGAGGTCGGTGAGCTTGGTACACTACACCATTCACGGTGACGAGCTTAACCGGTAACTCGCGGTCGGAGATTGAATTGACACAAGGCAGTGATTCTAAGCGTGCGTGGTGACATTTGCCTCTTTACCTTCACCCACCACCACCGTTTCGTTGGGAGCTCTGACCGCCGTCACTTTAAGTGAAATATTAAATTCAGAGTCTTCTCGCTTGGCGGTCCCAGTAACATTGGCAAGAACTTACGGCGTTATAAGCTTGAAGTGACATGTCGATGTACACTCAGCCCCCCGCCTATGGGCAGGTCACTTACCCAGCACCAGGCTATCAGTCTGCCCTAGCAGCATATTCCTATCAACAATCACCGCTACCTGCACCACCAATATATCATGTGGATCCCAACTCATTTCGACGTGATTTTACTGCTCGTCTGGCAGAGCTCACCATTAACTCCAGGCCGATAATTCAAACGTTGTCCATGTTCGCTCAAGAATACTCGAGATGGGCCGATGTAGTTGCACAGTGCATTGACTCGCATATCAGAAGGGTGAGTCTTTGATCCATTACAATGAAATTTTCTACTTGATCACAGCGGATGGGATGGGCGAGCGTCTTTCGCTTTGCAGTGGTGCTTGTTGCTTGCAAACTATGTATATAGATCCCTTCATGTAGTCTGAGCAAAGATAACCTCTCATCGCCCAATTGAAGGGCACCGCTGCTGACAGCGGTATGAAGAGGGCGAGACTATGAGAGCGAGGTGTAGATATGACCCAAACTTGCTTGTTTTTGCTCTTTTTCCCCCCTCCGTAGTCACGTAGCTGACTCATCTTTCCGTTTTTGGTTTGCTCCTTATCAGGTACCTCCTTGGATGAAGCTGCCTGCGTTCTATCTCCTCGATGCCATCTCCAAGAATGTCTTTGATCCGTATGCGCGCCATTTTGCGCCCTTCGTTATTCCACTGTTCCTCGACACTTATCGGCAGGTGGACCAGCCAACTCGCAGTAAAATGGAAGAAATGCTTCTCACCTGGAGAACCGGTGCTCCGAGCGGTAAGGAACTCTTTGGTGTCATAACTCAACTCGCGATCGAACGAGGTGTTTGGGGTGGCGACTCCGCCTCGTCAGTGGACGTACGTACTTTTATCCCTTTTCAATTGCTGGCACCGAATCATCATGCTTGTTGAATAGGGACATACATCTGGTCAAGTCTCCAAGGTTCAGGTGCTTAGCGAGCTTGAATTCACCTTAGGTCAGAAGGAGAGAGCTCTCCAAGCCAATGCCTGGGATGCTACAGCACAGAAACATGTCGAAGTCCTGCAACAGGTAAGGAACCCTGGCTTTCTCGTCGGTTGTATCTTATGCCTGCAACGAACGCAGTTACGGAAAATGGTAGAAGCTGGCGTTTCTCAGGATGAACTACGCCAAATTCTCAGTCAATTGCGATCACTAACGCGCGCACCACAAGCGCCGCCTCAAACATTAGCAACCCCAACTCCACCACCGTCGTTTCCCCCTTCGACGTCGACATATCCATATTCGCAGCAGCCTAGCTATGCGCGCCAATTCCAATCGACTTATCCAAATGTTCCTCCACCGCAGCCCTCCGGTACTTATAATTACCAATCAGAACCATTGAAAGCGGAACCTACCAATCTTTCCGCTCTTCTGTCATCTGTGCAAGCCAGTTCGTCTGCAGCTCCAGCGATGCCTCCGAGCAGTATAACGAACCTTTATAACGCCCTCTTGAAAGCAGGGGTTGTGTCTGCTGATAGTACGCCTGTTGGTGCAGGTTCATCTAACGATGAGGAACGGACACCTCCTCCCTCCAACAATCTCACGCGCGACAACACTCGTGCTTACAGAAAAGCTGTCCTTTCTGAGAAAATTAAACTTACCACCACGGATATCGTTAGGTACGTCGTGCTTCACTGCACTTTACTTTCTTACTCAGATATCTTGTCCAGAAAACGTCCCATTGTCATGTCGTTTCTGTATGATCGGCTCCCCGCTCAGTGTAAGCAGTGCGGTGTACGATTTAGTGATGACGTTTCGGGGAAGAAAGCCATGGACGACCATCTAGACATGCACTTCAGACAGAACAGAAAAGTTAATCAGAATCAGGGCCGTGGCCATAGCAGGAGTTGGTTCGTTAGTCTTGAGGTATGATAACTTCTCGTGCTTTTGGCACAATCAGAAGTTGAGTAACACTTTGTAGGATTGGCTTCATGAAGGAGCATCAGATCTGAAGAGAAAACGTTGGGCTGATGGCTCTAGCTCTAGTTCATCGAAGGCAGGAGCAACTGCAGAGGCTGTCCAGCGTGATGCCGAACTTCGTGCACAGTTTGTTGTGGTTCCGCCAGGCGATGAGGCCAAGTCAATATCATGTCCAATATGTAAGGAAACCATGAAATCTGAGTTCTTGGAGGATGACGAAGAGTGGGTGTGGAGGAATGCTGTTAAGAGAGACGACAGGGTATGTGATCATGTCTTTCCCTTTCTTTTTGTTAGTAACTCCGACATAGATTTTCCATGCGACATGTCATTCAGAAGCTATTACCTCTGCTCAGAACCTCGTGGCGCGTCTGCGGGATGGTACGTCAGGTCGTAGTCGCTCGCGAACGCCAGATATTCGTTCGACACCTCCGAAGGGAAGCGGTCAACGGACCTCATTATCACCTTCGCCTGATGCAAAACGTACCATGCTTAAGCGTAAGATCATCAACGACGATCAGAGTCCTGATGCTCATCTGGCCAAAGAGGCGGACGGTACGCCTCCTATGAAGAAGGTTGCTCTCTCCTCATGAGTTTTGCGATCAGTCTTCTTTGACATCTTTATTGGAGTAGTTTATTCGTAAGCATGGGTCGTCAAGCCATTTGTATTATTGCATCCTGCACACCAGTAATACGATATCAATCGGATTTTTTTTTATTGCTGGGATGGCAAGGAATAGTGAGACACTCGTGCTCATTGTATTAGAGTGACGCGCCGTATCTCCCTCTTCTCACCTTTATTCTGCCGAGTCAACCGCTTGCCACACTGACACCACCAGGTCGAGATACCTCACAATGCGATCTCCAAGTAGCGATCTTTCGTCCATGGTTGATGGGGCATCTAATACCCAGGGTAGGTAGAATCATGCTACCCACTTTTCTCCGTTGCTAGATATTGGGTACCACAGCTACGGAGACGACCCAGCTTGGCTGTACTCTTCAATCTATCCACGAGATTACGAATTTCGACGTTGAGATGCAGGTGTGTCTACTAGCCAAGGTTCGCCGTTCGCCCTGAGTGACACCATTTTCGCAAAGATGCTGGACCCGCTCAAAGAACGATGGGCAGTCATCGTACTTGATACGAATATACTACTAGAATTTCTTGATGTCATACAGACATTTGTGTCAGAGGCTGAGCAACAAGAGTTGCCTGTCCTGATTATCATACCCGGGACCGTAATACACGAGCTCGATGCGTGGGTAGCATAGATAATTCGCTACTTTACATGTCAACTGACTTGTACAACTTGCACTCAACAGGCAGAAGAACCGCGACAGACTGTCATGGTTTGCGCGACGAGCGTCCAGTTGGTTGCTCAAGAAGGTCAAGGAAAGGAAGAGCGTGAAGGGCCAAGCCCTACATGAAACTTGCAAATCATCTGGGAACTGGAAGGTGAAAGAACAGGGGGAAGTATGTGCGATTTGAAATGTCTACATAAGATGGCCGCTGACCTGGGACCACAGGAGCTCGGTGGAGAAAGAGTGAATGACGGCTTAATTCTCGATTGTTGTCAATACTTTGATCGGGTTCGACGGGGACGCACGTTCCTATGCAGTAAAGATAAACTTTTGGCGGTGGAGGCTGAAAGTGTCGGTAAGTCGCGATTTTCTGAAGTGTGACAGAGATGGTATGACAGAGCCGCGTAGGAATCCCGACGTTATTTCCGAACCAAGGATCGTTCTGCAGTCGAGATCTCGCCCTGGCTGTTTTTGGCCCTGAAGCGTTGATGCTCCGGCTCAGCGGTCATTTCCCAAGCTACCACGGCAACGTGATGCAGGATACGGCTCGTGTGAGAAGGGACGATGATGATGGGATGGACGTCGACGACGACGCGGTGGTGACCGAACTTGTTCGCCCTAATCACCCGCTTGATCTACTGCACTTGCAGGTGATTGAACACTTTGGCGAGCTGCTGCTGGAACTAGTGGCCAAGGTTGCAGGGCCAAAAGTAGAGACGTTTGGGGCTGGGGAAATGACGTCGAGACATGCGCCAGCGTATGCGCGGAAACAGTTACTATTCTGGACGACGACGGATTCGCTGGATTTCCTGAAAACAAAGAAGGCATGGCCGCAATCGTCGCCGCGTGTGGAGGTGTTTCTAAAGCGGCCGTATGAGATTGGCGCACGGAGAGGACAGGACTGGTCGCGACGGGACTGGGAGGTTGCGCTGGGTACGTTGGGTAAGATTGGAGATTTATGGGTTGACGGTGCGGGAATCGGTGAGTCGGTGCGTGCGGTGGAAGCGCATGTCTGGCCTGTGTTTGAGCTTCAGATGCGGCCGACAGGTATCGGTTTATATTAAATAAATAACGTTTGCCTATCCAAGGTAATATAATAATTTAGTAAAACTACGTTTTCCTCTCTCGCCCTCATCATGGCCAAGAGGCGCTCACTCCACATCGCCCTCGTCCTCCTCGCCCTCGTCCTCATTGGCACCCTCCTCGTCCTTTCTTCCGTATCCTACTACCTCGCCATCAACACCGCAGCATATCTCTCTGACCTCGACGTCCCCATCCTCAGCAACTCAACCCGTTGGAATGCATCCCAACACGGCATGGTCGAGCGCGTTCCACGCATCCTCCACCAGACTTGGAAGTCAGAAACCCTTCCTCCAACATGGCAAAATATATCCGAAGCTTGTCGTGACATGATGTCCGACTAGTACGTCTCCGTTTCCCCCCACTCGCTGTTTCTCATTCCTGCTCCCCCCAGCGAGTACATGTTGTGGACGGACGCCAGCTCGCGCGAATTCATTGCGGAACACTACCCTTGGTTCCTTGACACCTTTGATGATTACGAATATGTAATCCAGCGCGCCGACGCGATCCGTTACTTTGTTCTTCACTATTACGGAGGGATCTATCTTGACCTTGACATTGGTTGCTTGCGACCTCTGGACCCCCTCTTGGTATACCCCGTCATTCTCCCAAAGACCATCCCTGTCGGTGTCTCCAATGACCTTATATTCGCAGAAAAAGGGCACCCCTTCCTTGCACAGACCATTCACAACCTCGTTACCTTTGATCACGACTGGTTCCTCAATTACCCTACCGTCATGTTTTCAACCGGACCCATGTTTCTATCCGCTCAGTACAGCATCTATACCTCTTCCCATCCCATCACTCCCGACCAACCTGGAGACGTACGCATTCTGCCAAAGTCGCTCTACGGCAAGAACGCCAAACCCGGCGAGGCGCCACATTCATTCTTCTCCCACTTTTATGGTAGCAGTTGGCATGCGGATGATGCCCAATTCATCGTCTTCCTCAGTTCCTGGGGCAAACCTTTGATGTGGCTTGGCTTGGTAGTCTTACTATGGGGCATATACCGTCTCGCCATACCGAGCAACTCAAGGAAATACAGTCTTCGAAGGATTGGTGGCTATGATGTGCTCCTTCCGAGGTGGACTCAACGCAATGGCCGTTGGCATCTTGATATGCGTTGGTCCTTCCTCCCTCCGTCCGCTACTTCGACACAGCCCCCCTCTCCGTCAAGCTCGACTCTTCCTCAACTCGAGGAGCATGTCTCACTCCTCCCACTTCCTTTTGACGTCCGCCCGGATTCTCCCGCTCCTTCTGAGATTTCGTCTTCTTTCGATACCTTCCCTCCCTTTACTCACCGTGGCTCATCCTCACTTCTTGATGCTGTCTATCGCGTCAGAGATCGTGCGGCTGCTTTCTTGACAAATCAGCGCGATAGCATCGTTTCCTCGCGATCTCTTCCGCGGCACCGAAGGCACCAGTCACGAGGAGTATTGTTTTTCCTTCCTGCAATCTTCACTCAGTCGCAAGGCTCAGACATTCCCCCACGCAGCCCCCCGCCGCAACCTTACCCTCAAGTTCCTCCTGAGAAGACCCGCCATTCTCCAGACGCTGGTTGGTCGGGGACTATATCAGCAGAAGCCGATCCGTTATTTCACCAGGGAAGCTCTCAATCATCTCGCATAGAGAATCGTATATCATCATCACAGACCCTCATTGATGTTGAGATTGCAGCAGAGCCATAGTATCCAGCAGGATATTACTTGCTTGTCGGACCAGATACCTTAAATTCTACTAAATTCTACTGCTTCAGCTAACATATGTGGATAACATGTGGATCTGTTTGGATGAATTCTTTAAGTCATGATCAAGTTTAGTTACGTCTCAATGGTTTATTTACGTCTCGGTGTTCAATGTTCAACGTTCGACGTTCAACAACCACGTCCTAGGTCGTGTACATGTATGTATGTGTACCTGACAATTTTTGAGTCACACTCCCGTGCACGTGGGCAAGTGATAATCAAGATAACGTCCTGGGGACTGCGGCCACCGATTTCATCCAGACTGTCAGGATAATCATCGCCACGGCACTGATGCCGTAAGTTGCTGACGGACCAAAGGTCCAGTAAGAGGCACAAGCTTTGTGATTAAATAACACACTGAGCGAAATGACTAATTGCCCGTTACGAAACCACGCACCCAGCAAGGGCCCAGCAGCCCGTCCTAACTGACCGGCGGAGCGGAACACACCTAGTGCGACCCCTTTGGAGAGCTGCGGATGCGCTTGCACTGGTTTCCCACTGACCCGATCAACGACCTCATCGCATTGCAAAGATGCGAATGATGTAAGCGAGCTGACAACCGTCGCCGACGTGAAAGCGAGACAAACGGCAGCCATCTGGAGAAAACGGACTGCGGTGGCGGACCGTTCGGGGGTAAATCGGGGAACCATGGAGAGTAACACGAGTCCAGCAGCGCAGCTGATGGCTCCACGTCTCGCCATTTTGCCCTCCCCCACCCTGGAAACTGTCCGACGCACGTACCCACCTTGGAGTAGAGCGCTAATTATACCTATGGACCCGATGAGTGCACCGTTCTGGCTGTTGTTCCAATCAAAAACTGTTGAAACACGAGTAAGTCAAATATTTCACTGGGCAGAGTGCGACGAACGATCAAACGTGAGGAATGTGAGTGTGAACTCGACTCCAGAGAAGATGCCCAAAAAGAAGAAATGAAACCATCGCAACGTCTGTAGCAGTTCTAGCCGTTCTCGGACTGTCGCCGGTGACTTTGTCTTTAATTCCTCCACTTTGTTTGTTTGCGATGACGTGACCTTGCCACCAATTGGTTTAGAGCCCCTAGTTTCTGGAAGCACTGCTGCCAAAAACAACGTCTCTACGGACAGAAGTACCAGAGTGATCATTGCAGGGACAGCGTAAATGTTGAGTTCGATGCCCAATGTTCTCATGGAAGCTGGAACAGGCTGAGACGCGAAGTACGCTCCAATAGGTGGACCTATGCAAAAGCAGATTGCGAAGGCGATACCGATCTGCGCAAGAGACCTGGAGCGCTCCGCTGGGGTAGTGATATCCGAGAGAATTGCACTGTCGAAGGTCCAGTGAAACGATTGAGTCATGTTTGAGGAAAGTACATACGTCGCCAATTGCACGTTGCCCTCGCTAAGTCCCCCAATTATGCGAGAGAGCATGTAAGACGAAAACGTGGTGGCTTTGATCCATCTTCGACATAACATAGTAAGAATTGCGTTGGTTGATAGGATAATAACCTACACGAGTGCAGAGAGAACATTCCCGGCCATAGTGATGAGTAGGATGTTCCTACGCCCATACTTGTCAGAAAGTGCACCAATCAGCGGAGCGACGAGGAACTGGAGCGTTCTTGAAAGGCCGTAGAGTCAGAGTCGGCTGCATTCTAGGAGTCGACACACACACGAGAAGGCTGAACCCATCAAGCCCCCTACAAAATGAATGAGCAATACTAAATACATTCAACATATGTTTGACTTGCCTAGAAGTACCACATCCCATCTCTGGGGGTTGTTATTAGGTTTATAAAATAGTGCACGAATGGCAGAGGTGATAGACAACGTTCGTGATAACAAGCCGGAAGGATCAGAGCCTTCTTTCTGGTACAAGTTAGCAGGGCTAAAGGGGAGGTGGTACACACCTACTGCCGTATACCATTCGATGATCCGAGGGAAGAGAGGGAGCGGAATTGTGAAAGCTTCCGTCCACATCAGCAAAATAGTGAGTCAGAAACCTGCCAGCACGAACTGACCAAACAGATCTAATACCAAGGATAAGAAGACGATTCTCTCTATCTTACCCATCATCTCATCAGCAGGTAAAAGTAAAGGTGTGTTAGCAAGATGTGACAGTACCAGTGTACGGAGAAACACAGCCACAGGTTCTGCGGACCTGGTCACCAACGCATGGGAGAAGAATATATTGCGGAAGCAAATGACATTGCCCCGAACAATCTGTTCGACTTTACAGAACACATCAAGTCTCGTTTCATATCGTCAGTAAGGTATCTACTTGCACACCACCATGTTCTCTCATATACGTGGGATCCAATTGTAGTTACCTCTCCGTCTCTGCGATTTCCTCTTCTTTCGGATCGCCCGCACTGGGGAGCGCTGTACCTCGAAATTGCTGGTCTTCAGAGGCTTGTGTGAGTTCCGTTTGGAAATGTGAACTCGTCTCCGTTTTAGTGAGCTCACGAAGAGCCATTGTGGCATAAGCTGCCGTCCCAAGCGTTAGTTTGATTTGCAAAGCCATGAATTTGCCGTTCTCCACTACACTGGGCGGGTCAAAGCCCAAGATGTTGTCTTCGTCCGCCTGCGCCAGCGCAACATCGGGGTCAGTATATCGGAGAACAGCCCACGACATATTCTTTGGAAATTGAAGAATCGTTCGGTAGGATCCATTGAGGGTGTACTCTCTGATGCAATCCGATCAGCCAGGTCCAGAGTACAGTCAAACACGCCTTACTTCTGCTTACGAATAAAATTTTCGGGGTCTAGCCCATCTCTTTTTAAGAATTCACGATACCGTTCTCCAAGCGGGCCACCGGGATACTCTACGTCTCTCCCGGGTAGTGGCATGATCACGTCAAAAATTGTGTATTTATGGGCGTCTTCTGCAGTTAGTGTTTTCACTTTCGGTGGAACCCACTGCGCTTTACGAGCTTTGGTAGGAGCATTGCTGCTCTCCCCTTGGAAATACAGATTTTAGATGCGATCAACCGAGAGAGCAGCTGGATGAATCCACCGTGTTCGTCAACCTCCATAGGTTCATCCGAGTCCACATCAAGTGGGTCGTTCAGTGCCGCTCTACCTGCTGGTTCTTCTTCATATACCAGATCCCCAGGGACTGTCTTGTCGGCACCATGCATGCGGATGCGTTCCGAGACAATCGCGTTCCATACATATGACTGGTATGCATGTATATACATCAACCTGAGGTTGCGCGGAATCTTGTGCAATACACAACTTAGTATGCCTATTAAACTGGAAGTGGCACAACTTACGGTCGAGAGTGCGCCCATGGCGTTTCTCGTCTCACCACCCTGCTTCTTGTAACTTTCTAATATACACCGTTCCGCAACAACACGACGAGGCATGAGGGCAAGAGCACGATCCAGGTCGCGATCGACCAACCATGCCTCGCGAGCTGCGACGACGTCCGGATGTTCCCCGGGCCGTACCTGAAGGATCAGGGAAACAGCCTGGTGCCAGTCAGATCGGAGGAAAGCCAAGCCAATAGTATGCGTAGGAACTGCAGCTGTACCAAACCGCTGCATACCTGTGAGCAGTCAGGCTTTGCTTTCAAATACCACGTTATGGACCATACCGTAGTAGTTAATAAAACCTTTTTGTTTGATGCTGTTCATGACCCGATCGAGCGTACCCATTGAATCGATTTGCAGATTCCTAAGATTGGGTCTGGATCAGGAATGCCTGCTGATCGTAGAGAGCGGAGATTGTACTAACCGTAAGGTGATCACGAACTGGTTACCTTTGAGCATACCAAGCTCTAAACCTGCTTTGCGATATTTCAGGTCCGCAATGCGAACACCACGCTCTCCCCTTTGAGTGACTGCCTCGCCGACTGAGCGTCGACCGATTTGATTGGCAGCCTTCCATACGTCATCGACAGTTTTATTACCACGCCGCAATGATACGCGTTGCACTGTGACGCCTCTTTTGTCTTTCGTGCCAGCAACAGCGAGGTCCTTGACGCTGACATGCAAAGTACGGGATAGGTATGCAAGCGCGTCCTGTGTGTCGCGGTTTGTCTTTTGCAGCGTGAAGTGAATATATGGTGGGTATTCCCCCCGCGATGCTCGTTCTCCCCGAGCTGGACCCATGCGTCAGAAGTGAAAGAATTTCTGAAAGCTATTTGAGGATTACCACGCGAACCTCCACGACCACCCGCTCTTCTTGACCACCTGATGATGATGCGGGAGCCTTCCTTTCCAGCTGGGGTAGATAAATCCGTTTCACTTTCAAGTTTCCCCTTGAATAACTTCCGTACTACCTGATGAAGGGTTGTCCGTGTGCCTTTTGAGCCGATGGGCTACGCTTTGGTGTGAGAAGTAATAAAACGGCCCGCTGAATTACACACTTCGCTGAGGACCTTCCGATGGTCTTCCCGCTCGCTGCCTTGTGAGCGACCGCCACGACCTCTTTGTCTCCTGTTCCCGCCACGAGCATTTTGGCTTTTTCCGCGCTTGCTGTCGGGAGAGTAAGGCGCGTTCCCTTGGTTGCGAATAACTTCTTGTTCAGAGACCTCGACGTCTTCTGACTTCTTGTGCACCATACCCACCCAACCGTTGTCGCGCACTCGTGGAGGTTCAGGACCTTCAAGGTACATTGTTCTAAGTTCGGCGATCGATGGTTCAGAAAGGAAGGGCGATAATGATGATTCAAATGTGTCGTCCCAGATGACTTGGTCGTCGTCAGCTACTACCCCTTCTTCATGTTCTTCACCAACATTTGACACAGCAGCGTTGTCTGACCGATGTACTTTCGAAGACCCTGCCTGCTTCGAGTCGTTGGTGTCGTCATCTTGAATGGTTTCTCGCGTCGACGCGTCGGCAGTCTCTGCAGCGAGAACTGACGAAGTGCTCTTGTCTTTCTTTAATTCTGGCGAGCCGAGTGACTTGATGTGCACTACCTGATGGTCTAAATCAACTTCGTTGACCAGAAAGTCCGTAAACCTACGAACAGTCAAGGTATCGCTGCAACAGCACAGGCCGAGACTTGCTTACCGTTGCTTGATGATACAGCTTATTGGTGGAAGATCGCGACCAATGTATTCAGAAATTCCGACATCGCATTCTCGTAGTTGACGGAGTCCGTCCGACGTGGTCTGTGGTGAGCTGAGACCCAGGAGGATGTGGCTGGGCGGAAGGATGGACTGCTCGTCACGGTTCGATTCCTGCACTGGTTGGGAGACTTGAACGGTGCCGTAGTTGTCGTCGGACTCGGTTGTTTTGGTGCGCTTTGGGGATCTAGACTCGCCGTTGTCGTCCTCGCGTTCACGGATGGGAGCTGACATGAAGGTAGACATCAACGTCACGAGCCAAATCTACATCAGTCCATGTCGTCGCCTCATCTACGCAGCTATGAAGATCGCGCTCAAAAACACAACAATCCCGCTGCGCGGGCCCTCCTGCATCTCATGGCGAAGAAAAAGACTAATCTCTCCGTCAGTGTCGATGTCACTCGCAAGAAGGACTTCCTTGCCATCATCGACGCTGTTGGACCCTACGTCTGTCTCATAAAGGCATATCGCTCTTTTTTTTTCGTCATCGAGACTCTGCTCACGGCCCCGATGATAAGACACATATTGACATCCTGGAGGACTATGACCCGTCCCTCATCGAGCAGTTGCAGGCGCTTAGCAAGAGGCACGACTTCTTGATTTTTGAGGATCGCAAGTTCGCAGACATAGGTGAGGCCCCCAGAGTCACTGATCTTGCCCCTGTGCTAAGCTTGACTCGAGGTAACACTGTCGCACTCCAGTACTCCAGTGGGGTTTACAAGATCGCAAGTTGGGCACATATAACAAACGCGCACGCTGTACCAGGCCCCTCTATTATCACCGGCCTTGCATCAGTTGGTCTACCCCTTGAGAGAGGATTGATCTTGCTTGCCGAGATGAGCTCAAAGGATGCCCTCACGACTGGCACATACACGGAAGATGCGGTTCGCATGGCGCGAGCTCGACGCGACTTTGTCATCGGATTCATTGCACAGCATCGCATGGAAGGTGTCGGACTCGGGGAGACTGACAACGTTGGTGACGAGGATTTCCTGATCCTCTCCCCTGGCGTTGGATTAGATGCCAAGGGTGATGCTATGGGACAACAATATCGGACACCAGCTGAGGTGGTGACGGAGAGTGGGTGCGATGTGATCATCGTAGGCAGAGGGATTTTTGGCACTGGTCGTAACATCGACGCGGGGGATGTTCGAAAACAAGCGCAGAGATACCAAGCCGCAGGCTGGGAAGCATACGAGAGACGCTTGTCCAGATAATATCGTTAGGTTCGAAAAGACTGAAGGACCTAGGATTGATGATTCGTGGTGTATACATCGATCGGTGCCAAGTCACTACCCAGCCCCATCCTCTTCCTCCAGTCTCTCTCGTTCAGCTGCTTCTTTTTCTTCTGCTTCAACCACCTCGATGTCAAGCGGGAAAGTTAGGATTGCAGCAATCCCCGTTAGTTGATTTAACTCTAAAGAAGGGTTAGACACTTTGCAGTTATACCAGCACTCTACACACGTTGTCCGGATTCGTGCATGCTGGAGAAGATGACTACCTCCGCCCCTTTCTGCTGTACGCTTTCGACCAACGACACGTACCGCTTCCTAGTCTTTGGATCGCTCGCACTGCAGAAAAAACTTTATTCTTGACGACACTGGCCGAAAATATTGATCCATACCGGAAAAGTCCATCAGATATCAGGAGCGTACCGACCGCCCCTCGATCTGCAGCCAGAAAAACATGCTCGGGCCCATACCATGCACGCATTTCGTCTGATCCCAACATCTTGAAGAACCTATGGTCTCTGAGGAATTCTACCCAATCGCAGAGGAGGAAAGTCACCTGTCCAGGATAATACCTTCGCGGGCAAACTTTGTCTCCTTCAACTGCGCGACAATCTATGACGACAACAAATGAGCCGGTCGCTGTTGATTAGGGTCGAAGTGTACCTCGGAACTCTTCAAGACTTCTACCAAGCTGTGGACGTGTGCACTGCTGATGTGAACTTTGAGAGCCTTTTCCCGCAGCGATTTCGCCAATAGCTTGTCATTTCGTCTCCCAGCTTCGGTCAGCATCGTGGAATAGACTGCGTCTCTTACCCAGCCAGGACTTGCGAACACGATAGCGCGTAGACTTGGATTGGTGAAAGGAATGTGCCGGACGAACGCGTCGTAGACCATCATGTAAAACTTTGCCATCGCTTTCTCGTGCTGGGATGTCCCAGGTGCAGAAGCCTTGCGCGGTATGGGTACAGAGAGGCGGTGTGTTATGACGGTGAGATGCTGGGATAACAGGCAAAAGGCTGCGGTTCCTTCGCCGCAGACGACCGCACCAACCTCCGCCCCGCGTCCAGGCATACATGACTCTTCAACGCGAGAGAGCGCTATGCTATCCCATCCTTCAATCTTTTCAATTCGGATATCACGATTTGGCTCGATGTCAAGGGTGTGGAAAGCCCCCATCCTGACATGTTCGTTTTCGGAAGTCACTCGGCCAGATACATGGAGTGCAGCGGTTATCGGAGGCGGAGCGGAAGATGACGAAGATGCTTGATCTGTCGTAGATGATTGGGCGCCAGAGGAAGAGTACTCCACTTTGGAAACTTGCAGCGTGAGTTTAAGTCTGATTCGATGAGATTCGGTAGAACCAGTTGCTGATACATTCTGCACTCGTCTACAAACATCATTTGCATCTCATAACAAGAGGTTCAGCGCGACGTCATACCGAATAGCAGGGGCTCTGACTAAGTCGTCTTGTTGTATGAGATTGTACAGATGCCAGATGTCTTCGTCATCCTCAGGACGGAGGGTGACATGGCCCTGTCCCCGTGAATAATGTGGTCGGATAGAAATCGCAAACTTACTGTGCCGCTTTTATCGATATACTTTCCGACGACCTTCATAGTAATGGAACGTGGACATGTAATGTAGTGGGGAGATAACACAACGACTCGCTCGATTAGGAAATCGCCATTCATATCCCCCTCGCAGTCTCGTCACCATTTACTTTACGAAAAAAGGAGCGACAATTCAGTCATCGAGATCAAAGTCTTCATCGTCACCGTCTACCTTTCTAGAATTACCCCTGGTTGACCCGTGATGACCGATAGTGTACGAAACATTGAACGAGTTCTCAGCCTTTTGCAGGACACCTATTTCAAGGTACATCAACAAGATCCAAGGCCAGAAAAGAGGACTCACCACTTTGTGAAAGCCTGAGTTCAAGAATAGCAGTTTCAAACATATCGCTATTCCCAAGCTCTTCGAATCCAATAAGACTGACAACAAATGTAAGAATTGTAACGAACAGTATGACAAGCCGAAATCGCACCGATCCTTCGAGACGCCGTTCACAAAGCACACCACACACGGGAGTACCTGAATGGACAGTCGTTCGACTAACCACGGTACGTTTTCTACAAACACACGAATGAAGCGTGTGGCAAAGTACTTTGGCGCTAGTTTCTACTGGGAGTATCATCAGTGGGAACACGGAAGCCCTCGGTGTGCTGCTTACCGCGAGGTGCTTGTCCATGATTTCACATCTTCTAAAGTTGCTGTGGTAGAAATGTACTACGCAGCGAGGTTCGTTACTGACGACGCATCAACTTCGCAACGAGACCACCTTTAATCTTTCAAAGACTTCACTCACGCACTTATCCGAATGACTTCTTTCTCGTTGGTGATCTCGGTGTAAGATCCGTGCGCGTTCTCGTGCATCTCCTTTAGCTTGCCAGACCTGATGTATATCATGTTAGCTTTGGTCGAGTATCTCGAGGAGGGAATGCAGCACAGACTGCAATCTGAGCTGTTCAAGTCCGTGCTCTCTGAATGCAGCTGAGTCGGCGTTCTCAATCTCTGCTTCTAGTTCTGCAAAGATGGCGTCGTCGTCATCTTCTGTCTCGTCTCGCGAACGGTTTGATTCGACCACGCGCGATACCAAAGTGTTGATTTTTGCGTCCATGATCATAGAGAAACTTGATTTGGACCGACCGGGCCACTGGCACAACGCGACAGTTGCAAGCGAGCAGAACACCATCTACAACACCTTTTTTAGAAATTCATATCAACTCATAATCCTGTGCTTCTACGCGTCAAACTAATTGTACAACGTTTGTTCACTCTTGACCCGGATTCTTATATCTTCTGATCGCTCTCTCCCTAGCATTTGCATGTTCAACAATGGGCCTCGGATATCCCAGTTTATCCGCAACCTTTGGGGGCGGATCGTGGAGTTCTATGTCGTGATTCTGATGTGAGTCAACAAAATTTCCGAGAACGGAAGACCGCTACCTGAACCTCGCAGATTCCTTAATTCAGGGACATACATCCGGATGTAATCACCCGTCGGATCTGCCTTTAAGCTCTGCGTGTATGGGTTGAAGATACGAAAATAAGGCGCAGGGTCAACCCCAGTGGATGCACTCCATTGCCACCCGCCATTATTGCTGGCTAGGTCACCGTCGATGAGTTGTTCCATGAAATACTTTTTACGATGTTGGAAAATGACACGCTATGCAATAGATAGATAGAGCTGCTCACCTGCTCCCCCAGTCGCCAATCTAACATCAGATCCTTGGAGAGAAACATTGAGACAATCATTCGCATCCGGTTGTGCATCC
The DNA here is from genome assembly GCA_038089535.1 of Hemileccinum rubropunctum. Lineage (NCBI taxonomy): Eukaryota > Fungi > Basidiomycota > Agaricomycetes > Boletales > Boletaceae > Hemileccinum > Hemileccinum rubropunctum. Next base: position 119,490 of record JBBPLC010000015.1, on the reverse strand, counting down.
AACCTGAAGAACGCATTAGGCATATTCATTTTCAAGGTCCTCGGGTGAAGTACCCATTGTATTCATTTGCCGCATAGCAGCGTCGACGATGGGAATCCCAGTCTTTCCCTGCTTCCATGCAGTAAGGTGTTTTTCATTGACTTCCCACTTCACGTTCGCCAATCTCTCCTGGAACGGTCGCCCCATCGACACCCGGGGAAAATTTGCCAATACGTTCGTATAAAAATCTCGCCAGGCTAAATTATATATGAGACAGGTTCTCAATATCGTGGAGGTGCACATACCAAGCTCCTGAACCCAGCGACCGATTCCCGTAGTCCGCCCAGCATCCACCTTCTCGCGTCCAGTTAGAGTCATCGTTGCGCGGATACATTCCCGGGGCGATATGACGCCCGCAGATAGATAGGGACTGAGCCTGGACGTCGTATCTTGATCTCCTCTGTCCCTTTTTTCTGAGTACATGAAGATGCGACTCCGTTTATCGGACATTTCTGCTCCATCCGCCAATGGGTTTGTTGTACCCAACTGCGACGATCTTGCCTTGGTGTTAAGAAATCGTGAGAGTATCTGGATGTCACAAATGAGTGAGTTTTTGGTGGAATACACGAGTCGAACACCACCTCTTGAACAACCGCTGGTCCCACCGGCCAAGCCTTGATCATTATTTCCCTATCTGCAGGGTCTAGCTCAAAGCCCTCAAGGGCGCGAGGCACTGGTGTGTTGAACAGTGTGCCGCAGATTGAGTCTTGGCGGACAGAACACGGATTGGCCTCTGGGAGAGGAGACTCTTCGAGGTATGTATTGATCTTCTCGTCGAGTTTCGCAATCCAAATTCTTTGGTAAGGAGAATAAACCTACGGAATATAAGGTAAACACACAAAGAAAGTGCAGCAGAGGCAGTCATACCATATGAGCCCTTCCTTCTTTTGTCTTGATGACGCCAGGCTCAATAATACACTTGTCATGGAAGTAATGTAGGCGAATTCCCTTTTCTTTCGAAATAGCGAGGACTTCCAAGTCACGCCTGAACTCGTCTACTTCGTACTCCATGTTGGCAAACATCCCCGTGCATTGGAAAGATTCGAGGATGGAAATGATTTTTGAAGGAATCGTACGTCGAGGAGTGTGCGATACCGTGTAAAGAGGGATATCAAGCTTTGCAAGCGATTCCTATGATCTGTAAGCGGACCAGCGGGCACGAGTAGAGCTCGACCAGTTTACCTTGATCTCGGACAGATTGCGAAGCACAAAGTCGATTCTCCGCTTACTCGTACCGTGGGCGATATAGTCCTGGGGACTGAACAAGAAGAGTACTATGAGCGGCATGTTGTTCTGAACAGCATGTTTAGACGCAGCTGCAAGCGCTCTATTATCGGCAACTGTCGAAGGTGTTTGAACGATGACACCATTGTATGCTACGGTGGACCGACTTACTGCGCAGATCGCCCATTCGCATCCAATAGACTATCGATTTACCGGGCTGTGGGTTTTGGACCACACTGGGCAATTCTGCGAGCAACCTCAGGAAAGGGGGGTTGGCTTGGACGGCAGCTGCAGCGTCTGCGGTGGCAATTCTTTTGAACATGAATGGATGTGTAGTTCTTTCCCTCTTTGACACGCCAGGCGGACTGGGACTGCGAGGTCGTTTTGACATGATGGAGTGTGTACTAGACCGAGCACTGGCAGAATTCAAGAGGGTTGTGAACACGTGAGATGATGTCATTCGTTGCACAGTCATCGATGATAGGAAGACATACTTACATACAAGGTAGACGTGTGAGCAAGACGACAGATAAAAGAGCTCGAAATATGTGCGGTTTCAAGACTTGGAGAAACATGTAGAGAGTCTCCTCGAGATTCACAGCCACTGCCATTTACGGCATGAGCTCAAAGCGGAAGAAGAGGCGCGTTTGGTCTTGCCACCGACCACACAGCGGCGTCGTCTCCGCGCACGTTCGCCTGTATCGCTTGTTCGTTTGTTTGGTCATGGACTTGCCCTCACCAAGAGAGGTAGAACTTGAGAGTGCTCTGCGAAAACGGGATGCACAGGTTACCGAACTCACGGTGAGACCAATGGCGACTTGAGAGCGCCCATGCCGCCTTGAGTCGTCTGTTGACCTCTTTCCGAATCCTTGCAGACCGAGATTTCTCGACTTCGCCAGTTTCTCACCGTACAACCTCAATCATCCACGTCGGATCCTATTACGTTACCCCCTACACTACTGTCTGTGCTATTGCCACACATCAACAAGGCGACACCAACCAGTCCTTCGTCTTCGAGTACGGTCAATGCTGCATTGACTCAACGCGTACGCTTGCTCCAAGAGGAAAATGATGAACTGTACGATCTACTGAGGCATGGTGAAACTGGGAAATTGAAAGAGGAAGTACGAGGGCTCCGGCGAGTGGTGGATAGACTAGAGAGTGCTCTCCGAGGTGAGCATTACTCGTATCGAGCTATTCTAGTGCTAACCACACTGCTTTAGGGTCCCATCAAGTGATCACATCCCTCTCGTAAGCTGTTGGTGTTACCCCGGTTTTCGCAATTGTTTACCCGTCTGGATTCTAGGACTGAATTAGATAGGTCGTACCAAAGCTTCCATTCTTCTCTGCGTCAGAAGCAGATTAATTCACAAATACACCATCCGTCGTCTCGTGATTCATACCACCCCCCGCCACATGCACCGATTACCAATGGACTGTCGAAGCCACCTCCCACGGGGCCAAGAGCACACAAGAAGCCACGTCTGTCTGATGCCAAGGCATCGCCAGCACAGTCGAACGTGTCGCTGCCGCCATCGAAGGGGCATAGCACTGTCAAGCATGAGCTGTCGCATTCGCCTCGGGTTTCACCGTCCGAGATTCGACCCAAGGGTAATGCAAAGATGGAGGTGGATGAAGATGCACGCACTCGACCACGTTCATCCCAGGAGAGGGATCGACCACGTCATCGCGAGAAGGAGCGTGCCCGCGAGCGAGAGCGGGATCGAGAAAGGGAACGCGAACGTGAGCGAGACCGAGATCGGTTCTCGCGGCGTAATGGGACAGGGGGCGGCGGTGGCGCGGGGCGCAGAAGTCGCGGGTTCAATCACGCATATGCGGGTGGTGATCGGACGTTGGCAGAAAGAATGGGACTTTGACTGTTTTTGTTTTCTGTCTTGCATCTTGGATGGGATATGGTGTACCCGGTACGAGAAAACAAGGTTGAATTGGTCGATTTGGCTAACGAACAGGTTTGTAGACTATCCGTAAGTTATCGCGAGCGAGCGAGTTGATTGGAGCTATACAATATACGATACGTATTTGTGAAATGATTAGCGTGACGACACGAAAGCACCGATGCGGAATTATTGCCGAGGCGCGAGATGTGGCGCTGTCAGGCGGTACATGGATATTACGACAAGTTGAAGCTAGATGGAAGCGAGAGAATATCAAGGGGGTGATGATGATCAAGGAACGATCGTACAAGGGAGTACAGCACTCGATAGACAAGTGTTACATGGCAAGGAATGTGTCAAGCGCGGCATGGTCCAGATGGTAAAGAACTGCAGCCCGAGCCTATGACTCGCAGCACAGGTCGGCAGCATGAGAACGGTCCTCCCGCGGACGGTCTCGATGGAGGTCAAGCGTAGGGACGCGATCTGCGATGGACTGTGGGATAAACGAATGGCGTGTGGTCAAGACAAAGGCTGGAATAGGGGGGACAGGGGGAGGCGGTGAGCGGATGGCCGGACTGGGTGGCGGGGAACGGCAGCGAGCAGGGATCTGAGAGAGGGTGCGCCTCAATGTGCGAGACTCCGCCTTGAACGACGCGGACGCGTAGATGAGCGCGTCATGAGACGGTGCATGGTTGAGCGTCTTCGCTCGGCTCTGTGCGAGGTGACGACGATATGGCTTTTTTAGAATGGGGGGTGGAGAAGGGAGGGGCGTTGGTACGAGAATGGGAGAGGGCATGGGGGGAGGAGGGGAAGGACAGGACATGACGAGACTCAAGCCTTGACGCGGACTTTATTTAAATCAGCCCGGTGGCGGTGGCTTAACCAGATCTTATCTCGACTCCTTCCTTTCTCTTAACCATGTCGTTGCTCGTCGTTTGCGTCTTTTTGCCTCTGCTTTCATTCGCACTTCCTTCGTTTCACCCACACGCTTTCCTTCCGAGAGCACCACTTCAACTTCGTCCTCGCATCATGACCTATTATCCCGACTGGGCACCACCACAATCCATCGACTACTCCCTATTCGATATCATCATCTTTGCTTTCGCACTTCCAGACCACAACTTCAATCTCGGTTGGGACTCTGAACAGGCACCCGTCTTACTCGCAAATCTCGTTCCTGACGCACATGCCGCCTCATCACACGTCGTGCTCAGCATCGGCGGCTGGACAGGAAGCAGGCCAGTCCCTTTCTCCTCACCAATCTCTCACCCTCACTCCTACCAGGTACTTTTCCAACGCAGTCGCAACGCCACAGAACAGGGATATCTTCACCAACAACATTCTCGACGTTTACAAGCGCTACAATCTTGATGGCATCGATATCGACTGGGAGTATCCAGGTCAATCAGGCCAACAGGGAAACAGCGAAAGCGCCGCCGATTCTGCCAACATGCTCCAGTTCTTCAAAGACCTCCATCAGAAGCTTCCTTCAGGTGCCATGATATCCGCTGCCGTACAAGATTCCACCTTTGTCGGCCCAAACGGTCAACCAATGAAGGACGTATCCCCCTTCTCCGATGTTCTCGACTGGATCACTCTCATGAACTATGACGCCTATCAAAGTATGCTCATTCTTCACGTTACCATATCTTGCCTCTTTTGCTCCCCTCTCTAGTCCAGCAACCCCCTGGTCCAAATGCTCCCCTCTCCGATGGTTGCCACAATTCTTCACAGCCGAACGATAATGCCGTGAGCGCTTATAATGCCTGGACATCGGCCGGTTTTCCTCCCTCCAAGATTGTTCTCGGCGTCCCCGCATACGGCTACATTGTCGACTCCAACGCTGCAACGTTGTCTGCACGTTCCCCTTTTCGCGCTTATTCCGAAGACGGCAGTGGTCAAATCCAGTTCCGATCACTCATCACTCAGGGCCTTCTCGTCGAGCATCCCGATGGATCCTTTCAAGGCTCAGGTGGCTTTATCCGTCAATGGGACAACTGTTCCGCAACTCCTTTCCTTTATTCACATGAGGCTGGTCAGGTAATCCCATACGATGACAACGAATCTCTTGGCATAAAGGCAGCTTGGGTTAAACAAGTGAGAATGGGCGGTGTCAACTTGTTCGACGCACACGGAGATACCTCTAAACACCATCTCACCCACGCCTTGCGTGCCGCACTCTTGCCGAATACTACACAGTCGACGGCTTTCCCAAGCGCTGTACCCTCGTCGGGCGCAATGACACTGTCCCTTAACCCGATAGCCTCGTCTGCGAGCACAGTACCTTCATCACCAAGCGCCGATCCTTCCTCGTCAAGTGCATCCCAACGCAGTCCCGCACCCTTGTCTCTCCTACCTAGTGGCATCGCACTCTTCTCTCGCAGAAACTGACGTTTCAGAACTGGAGCCAACCATCGTCTTTGGTCATCACGTCTGTTTCAGCATAAACCAAGCTGGAAGAAGGAAGGCGTACGTGCTATGTAGTACTCTATCTGAGCGAATGTGTCACACGCTAGCAATGAAATTCTGTGCCTTGAAACCTAAACAGACAGGAAAGTAAGTAGATGTGACGGACATACCACGGTAATTTCCGGGATGGTAAGTGAACTCCAGACAATGTATCATGCAATATTTGACACTTGTGTAATCTGTACCCTCGCGAATAACAATAAAGGATCACATGCCGCATCAGAGAAAACGGCATGCGCAATCCAGCCGGCCGAAACAGAACCGACGGTGGCGGCGTGGCGAGATACTAGTAGCCCAGTTAGCCAATGTAGCCCGATATAGTGATAGATCTTTTTTGGATGCGCCCATTGGTAGCGCCAAGAACGTCCTTGTGCAAGGAAGTGTAAGTAAACCATTCCAGAAGAGGATGTATTTGTCAACGACGAGGCTATGATCATTTTTGCGTGAGGCTCGGAGCGAAGGACTGCTAAAGATGCCAGTCGATGTGGCGTTGCAAGCAACCATGACTAGAATTCCCTAGAAAGGCAGTCATGGTTGTTTGCGGGTGTGTGTAAGCTTGTAAAACAAACAACGCCAAACAAACCATATGGATACGTCCGTTGTTTTCTCTTCCTTGCCAGAAACGCACTCCAAGGGACAGTTCAAAGTGAGTATTCTTGTCTGCGTTTTTTTTTTCTTTCTGCGGTGGTGATGACTCTTTCATTCACACTGTATGAGCGCACTCGTCTCTGACTTGTGCGTCGTGAGTTTTTTCTACAACGGTAGCTGAGCCGATCTTTGTCTGTGGTTGAATGAATAATACTGCAGATCCACTGACACATTATAATCCATAGGTCTGCAGTGCACCCCGTAGCATATAAATTGGTTCGTAAACAAATGGAGGTAATACTAGGGGAATCAAAATAATTTCGGCAAATTACTTGCATTCAGTATACATCAAGTATCGGATGGTGTCTCTTCCAAATCGAATGCATCCTTGGGAACTTGACCTTGAATTGGTGTCAGCGCACCTTTCAAGATGTAGAGATAAGGTGCGGATTTGATGGGCGGCGGAGAAGATTGATATCCAACCAATAAGTTGCAGCGAGGACATGAGAACCTGTACTGCCTTTCATGGCCACCTGACCTGTACGAGACAATGCAATCCCTGCAATCATACCACTTCACGTCATGAGGGGTGTGACTCCGTACCTTTCAACGAGCACTGGCTCGACAGGGTTAGCATTCAGTTTGAACACCACCGCCTTCATTACACCACTATCCTGGGAGCGTATGATAGTCGCTCCATCTGTTCGACGCTTCGGGAGCTCTGCAAGACTTTTTTCGATCACAAGCTTTTGTTAAAAAAAAGAAGCTGGGACAAAACAGGGCGGAACGGAGGCAATTAAACCTACGATGAATTCGCCGCAGATGCAATCTGCCAGCGTGCGGATGAGTCGAGGCACCAAGACCCAGTAAAGGCACTCACAATACACCCTGAGAGCTGCCGTTGCCGACGCCGTAGGCTGGGCTGTGATATAGTACGAGAAATCGGCGATAACCCAAGCGAGAAATAGAAATGGGCTCACCATCCGTGGACGAGGAAACGGCTGAGCGGGAGACAACCTTGGGCATGACGAGCGGCGCAATCTGACAAGGGATAGCTCATGGCTGTGACAGGCTGTCCATATATCTCTATCACGTGATCACGTCCAATTGTCTGTTCCTTGCCCATCTTCGTTTCCGCTTCCATCATCCCCCCATGGCAGAGAAAGACGCGACAGTAAGACTTCGAAGAGCGGTCAAGGGTAAGTGTTATAACACTCATCGTTACCCTTCTTCACTCCTCCACAGAGAACAATCTCTTTCTCGTCAAGCGGCTCATACAAAGAACGGACATGCGCAATCCCGATCCAGGCGCAAAGCGGTACACGTCTCTGGCGTGGGCTGCTACCCTTGGTCACGAAGAAACATTCGAGTTTCTTCTCACCGCTGGCCACGACGACGAGGAACTTAGCAGAGTGTGTATCCTACGCACTATTCACACTTCGTCTCCCGGCTCACGCCCTGACAACCAGGATGCAGAGAATAATACGATCCTCATGCTTCTCGCCGATTTCAAACCTCCCCCACCAAACCCGTACGCCCCCGGTCCATCACAAGTTGACCAGATGGGTGCCGCCTTACGGATGGCTCGGCTGTATTACGATCGCTATACATGGATCCTTGATTGGTCCAATTCCCAGGGAAAAACCGCGCTCCACATAGCTGCCCTAAGAGGAAACGAAGAACTCGTCCGCGTGCGTGGATTCTGAACTTCTCAGTTCCCCCGTCTTATTTTCTTCTTATGCATCATCGGTCTGTTTTTAGATGCTTTGTGATCTCGGCGCCGATTTTGACTTGGCTGATAATAAAGGCAACACTCCTCTTCACTAGTGAGTGCCCATTTCTCTTGTTTTCTGAACAGGGCCAGACCAATAGTTGTACGTTAGTGCCAGCTCTTGGGGTCACATACCGGTATGGGTGTAAGCTAACATTTGTCCCACGCATCGCTCATCACATAACTCAGATCGTTCAATTATTGATTGAGCGGGGCTGTCAGTTCGCTGCGCGTAACAACGATGGGTTCACTGCCTCTGATTACGCTTATTCGTGAGTAATCATCTTACCGCGACAGAGGTACTCCAATGGTCACTTGCAGGTTTAGCACTAGAGATACGTTGCAGGATTCTGCGCGTTTGCAATTCGAGAACAATAAAAAATCTCGACGTATGGTCTTTGCTCAAGCCGCTGCTAGAGGGAGCGAATGGGGGGGTGGGGTAGTGATAGATCGGGCCGTCCATCTGCCCGTCAAACCGAAAGATCTTGGAAGTGTTGCCGCACGTATGCGAAGCGGCTCTGGTGGGAGTCGCACCACAGCGACTTCGGACAGCGGTGACTTTGACATTTCTGGAGTTGCGCCCAACGTGGCCACGAGCCTATCCTCATTATCTTCCTCTGCGTCTCATCACCCCAAACAGCCATCTCAATTTTTGCATTCGCCACCCCAGAGACCAGACAATATTTCATCCGCGAGCAGCAATGGTACCCTTTCTATACCATCTCCAGGACCATCTCAGACACTATCTTTAAACCCTGCACCGCAATCATCACTATCGCCTATCGTAAATCGGATGCGGGAACGAGATGCTGACGAAATGGAGAAGTACATGAAACGGAACCGAAGTGGGAGTGCAGGGACGTCTTCGACGGATAACCGGTCACAAGCTGGGTTGACTTTCGGCTCGGCAGGACCCTCGGCCAGTGGAGATGAACTCGATGGTATTTCTTCGCTAGGGATTACGGGGACGACGGCTCCCCGAAAGCTTTTGCGGCCATCTTTTTCTGCTGCGCAGCTACGGACTTCACCCTCTCCGATTCCCACCCCGCCAGCGCAGAGTGATTCATCCCGGAATAGGGCGGGGACGAACCCCAGTAGTGCACGTCCGGGGCAACCCTCTCTTTCGCCTACACCCATGGTCTCCCGGGCATCTTCATCCGACTGCCCGCGTTATGAGGATAAATTAGTTGAAGAGCCAGAGATGTTCACTGGACCATCCACGCAGTATGCGCACTTCCCAGAACCGCCGAGAAAGAGCAGTCGCAGTGCATCGTCCTCAGCTGCGGCCGCGATTACACGCCGCCTACCTTTTAATCTATTGTCGAAACCTGCACCACCACCCCCGCCTCCGCCTCCCGAACACGGTAGTGGTCACCGAAGAGGATCTTCGACGACATCCATTCGTGGTTGAGCCGTATTGTGATAGTAGTTTCGAATATACTGTTGTAATTTGTTGGATTAGCTTGTCTGAGTCATCGGAAGATGCCGGTGAAATTGAATGCTTGAAAAGGCATGTTGAACCGTTCTAACAGAATGAATTTAGTCGATGTTTGCAATCCAGCCTCTCCCTCGACAACTCTAGCGTCCCTTTGCCCACCGCCTCCCCAATGGCTATCCCGTACAACGTAGACCCCGACCCCGACCCAACCTCCCAAATCGCTTGGCCTGCCGCGCGCAACAGGCAGCGCACCACCTCTGACCTTCAGCTCGAACAGGGCCCCGAGCCCTTTTCGCCGTCTAATCGTAGTACGGACGACTCCGGCAGGCGCGCGACGGTTCCTCCCGAACACGCGCGACACCTGTTGACCACATGGAACCTCATAACGCTCAGCATATCTATGGCAGGAGCCCAGATCGCCTGGACCGTGGAGCTCGGGTAAGTGTTGTTGATGGACGTGTGTGAGGCGTGGTGCAAGCATGTTATCAATCACACTTGTACCTGTAGATATGGCACGCCGTTTCTCCTATCTCTAGGCGTATCTGAGCAAGTAACAAGTCTGGTCTGGCTTGCTGGCCCTATCAGTGGATTGATCGCTCAACCTCTCATTGGTACGCTGATTCTTCTCCTTTGCGCGGATTTTGCGAGAGGATAATCTCTGTATCAGGCGCTATCTCGGATTCATCCCATTCCAGGTTCAGGCGGAGATATTGGGTCATTCTTTCCACCTTGGCACTCGTGTTTTCTACAACTGCGCTTGCCTACTGCCAGGCTACCGCCTCATTCTTCGTGGACTTGTTCGGTGGAGGTGATGGTGACTGGGATCCCGAACGGCAGAAGCAAGTGCGTTGTAGCTCATACAAGCACATCCCGCGCTCATCTCACATTTTTAGGTGTCGACCGTTGCCATTGGCATTGCCGTCTTTGCATTCTATGTTCTTGATTTTGCGCTCAATGCCCTGCAGGCGTCCCTACGTAACCTTCTTTTGGACGTCACCCCCCCTGAGCAACTTAACGCTGGAAATGCATGGCATAGCCGTATGAGCCAAGCAGGCAACATTTTTGGATACGGTTTCGGTACGTTCACAACTTACGCATCACGGTGTGTTGAAATTCGCTGTGGATAGGATTTTTACCGCTTGCGAAGCTTCCCTTCTTGGATTTCTTGGGAGGCGATCAGTTCCGCAAGTTTTGTGTTCTGAGCATCCTCCTCCTCGTCGTGACTGTCTGGATCACGTGCTTCTGCCACGAAGAGAAGGAGACCGTTGACAGAAGGAAAACGACGTGGGATTCCTCTTGCCTTTTTCTTGCGCAAATTATTCACTCATATGTAAGGCACAACAAAATTTACGGTATATTAGAAAATATCTACTTGGCCATCACTACTCTTCCCAAACCCATCAGGAGAGTTTGTTTCGTCCAACTCTTTGCCTTCATGGGCTGGTGCGTTGTCCCAGTCGTGCATCCATGTGGTCGCGTCTTACACGACCTCCATACAGGTTTCCCTTCCTTTTTTACTCCACCACTTACGTTGGTCAAGTCATGGCTTATCAGCTTGGTCAAGAGCCTGACATTGAAATTGCCACACGAACTGGTGAATTTGCGATGCTTCTCTACAGTATCGGTATGATTTATGCTACCTTCTTGTAACGTGGTTTGATCAACTGGCTTCGCAGTGGCTGTCATTGCTGGTGTTCTTCTTCCTAGTCTCGCACGCCGCGATCCCAGTCTACTCCCCGAAGAGGGTGATAGTGAACAGACACACATTCAACGCCTCCGCCTCCACCTTCACCAATGGCGCGAAGACAGTCTCGCTTCAGGGAAATCGGTCAGACTCCCTCGGAGACCGCTCCTCTTGAGGGACATCTGGATGGGTGCCATGGTGCTCTTCACGATACTCATGTTCTCTTCGTTTTGGATATCTACAGTTGCCGGTGCAATCGCTATGATTAGCCTTGTTGGGATCTGTTGGAGCGTGGCCTGTTGGGTTCCCTTCGCTATCATCATGGAGGTTGGTTTCCCTCTCTTTTTTTTGTTGGATATTCCCCGAACAATGACCGCTATCATACAGTTCCTCAAGGAGATGGCCGAATGTCCGTCGACGACGGCTACTTCACGTCGAATAGCGCGACGCTCTGTTGATGAACGTGATCCTCTCATACAACGTGTGTGCGGTAACCCAGGGGCAGACGGCACTAGCGAGCCATTGAATGGAGAAGAAACTAAACCCTTGGCAGGAGGGACGATACTTGGAATCCACAACCTGGCAATTGTGATGCCACAGTTCATCGTATGTATTATTCCTGTTTTTCGTCAGGACCCTTACATCGTCATGCGCACGACAGATCGCCGTCGTGGCAAGCCTCATCTTCCGCATTGTTGATGAATCCACGCACACTGAACCACTTCCCTCTCATCCTGAAGACGTTTTGTCGAGCTTCGGTGACCAGACGACTTACTTTGGAAAAAACGGAGTGGCCTGGGTATTACGGTTTGGTGGGCTCTGCACACTCTTGGGGGCTGCGTTTGCAAGGATGGTACCTCCCACGAAAGCGGAGAAGGAGATCCGGGCTGCATTTAGGACGTTGGAGGCCTTGAAGGCGGAAGAGGAGGAGCCTTGATTCCAGCGGACGCTTGGAACAGGCACGACAGCATCGAACAACACATGCTTGCATCTGTCCTCAACATTTTTCCTCGTACTGCAATATTCCCTCTAGGTATAGTGTTTGGTCTTTGCTTTCGTTTAGTCGTCGGTCAATTGCGTTTTCACTTGCATGGTTGTAATAGTACGTTTACGATATAATGCGTCGAGATTTTTTTTACGGATTTTTAAACAGCCATTAAAGCGACTGACCAATCCCACCCACTTCCTGCCCTCGATGCAACATAGCAAGAAGGCACAATTGTCAGTGCTGGCATCTCGCTCCCAAACATGGCTTCCAGGAGGGGGACAACGACTATGTGTTAGGGAGCGACCGAAAAATGATTTAGGTACGTAACATGAGGACGAGGACGAGGATAAGGACAAAAATTCGACGTACGCCTCCCGCATCCGCTTGACTGATGGCTCACAAACGCTTTCGCAGCCAAGGTACGTTCCAAAAAGGGTGTAAAATCCTGTATCGCTTTCATCTGCATTGCTACTTGCGCGACGAGCGCGTCTGGCCGACAATCCATGGCGGAATCCCGCATAAAAATCACGGCGCAGGCCTCTGAAGAGGGTGAAAACCCCGATATTTCATAATGTACTTGAATTTCGGCGCCAGGGTATTCGGGGTGTTGAACTGTTACATTACCTTTTGGTTTGATTCCGATACGAAGTCGGATCAGAACATGATACGAGAGTCAAAATGTAAAGGCGGAGAGCATTACCTTGAACGAATTTAGGGGATCTGACTACCACTTGTTCATCTTCCTCATCCTCTCCCTTGGATGATTCTGGATCAGAAGTGACAAATCGGCCACTGTGTACGAGAACCTGTTTCTCTACGCGAGCGCCGCGTGGAAGGGATGACAGGACTACATAAAGTGTCGGTGTCAGCTTCGTCAATCATCACAGGATTAGTATCGTTGAGGAGCGAGGAATGAAACAGGCGCACCCCATCAACCAACTCCACATTCTTCCGAACATGATCCATATCCGTTACATGAACGAGATAATATATCGCAAGCTGGATCCATCCCCCCTCCCCTCTTCCATATCTTGAAACGTCGTTTGTGGCTGACTCGGAGCTCGAGTCACTCCCACCGAACCCACCCTCGCTGCCATCGCCTAACCCAGAATTTGGCGCTGCGCGAATGATTCGTGCTGTGTGTTGTAGGGCCAGGGCCGTCTCAAGCGGAAGTGTGGAAGACCATGACGATGATTGTGAGGAAAGAGCCGAAGATACGGTTGGAGGTGATGGTAGAGTCAGAGAAGAAGGTATTAATCCGATCTGGCCTGATATGAATGTACAAGGTGGTATCTGTGTGAACACACTCGTTTAGAGAAGGAGGACTGGACAAATGTTGGCCTCGAGGAGGATGGGAAAGATCACCGATGAAAGAGAAATTCACGTACACTGATAGCTTGGGAGTAGGGACCAATATTCGCAGGTGCCCAGTAGCTCAAGCTCTGAACGTGAAGAGCCTTTCTCGTTCCCGTTTCACCCTTCATCTTTTTTGTGATCATTGTGCCGTCCAGCGTGCCACTCGGTTCCCCAACCCATGCTAAGCAATCCAGTACAACGCCTACCCCACCAACACCTATGCAGGCTCTTGCAGGCGGAGATGTACCAAAAAAGGATGCGTAGGCAGCATTAGCAGAAGAAAATGTTGATCCTTCGAGATCTGGAAGGAGGAGCGTTATCGTTGCCACATTCGGGAGGAGCTCCGAGTGTGCGGAATATGTGGGTGAATTTTCGGCCAGCAGATCTAGCTGAAAATGTCGGTGACTATGTGATAATGGCGAACCTTCACGCACTTTGAAGTATTTCAAAACAACGTGCGACTTCTTCTCCAACGCTCAAAGGGCGCGGATGAGACGTCGGAAGGTGGACGTTGCCGACTGCGATCCATGGACCAATGCAACGGACGGACGGCTCAAGCTCGGGTACTATACGCGGGTGCAAAGAGTTCGTTGCCAACTCGATAGCTGAACCCGATGCTGCACCGCAAAGAGACTGCTCTATATGTATGCGCAAAGACTCGAACGGACACTCGAGCAAGGGAGGGACAGTGACATCGAGGCTAGTTACTGGATCGACCTCCTTCTTGACCAGTAGCGCGTGTTTGATTCGCAGATAAGCTACGGGCGCGACGTCGTTCTGGTCCACTACCACGATCTCTTTTACCTTGATGTCAATACAACTTTTGAACAGCGGGCTGTCGGTCGTGAAGGTCTCGTATTCGCCACCCTCTCCGCATGGGTGTGTACCGAATCTCTGGTGAAGTGATACGAGTTTTGGCTGCATAGACAACAGTGATCTTGCGAGGTCTGAGGGGGTGAGTCCCGCGCCGGCGATTTTAATAAGGATGGCGTTTAATCCGGAAGATATTATTTCAGAGAGGAGAGAAGTTTGATTGCGTTGCCAGAGGTAAGCAAGGGGGGTGAGTGAAAGACGACGGCAGCTGTGAACGAATGAGTAAAGGAACAACGAGGGATTAGGTTACCGACACATGTTCTACGCGTACGCGTTGATAGTTTGAGAGAATGGCGCCAACGGAAACGGCTTGGATGTCTGGGTGGTGTTCCTGGAACACGAATTAGGTGCGAAGAGACGAAGAGGATGACAGACAAACCAAGACGTTGTAGAGCAAGGCATAGAGATCTTCTGTCTCGTCCCCGGTGATGCCACCGCCGCCAGCGGATTTGAGACCATACTCTGCGGACTGCTCTACTGCATTGCCTTGTATAACACGTCTGTAGAGGGGGACGTCGAGGGCCTGTGCGACGAACGCGATAGCGTCCTGACCGATTGTCTGGTACATGTACGAGTCGATTTCATCTAGTCACTGACAAGTGAGCAGAGCAGGGCAGTGAAGAATGAACGTACCCTTGTCAGAGTCGGGAGAGAGCGTCGCTGCGGCGACGAGGTGGTGGTTGTTGTGCTGGCAGTGCAGCAGATTGAAGCAGCTGTCCTTGCCGCCGCTGAGCAACGCGACGTACTTCATCGCGTCGTTGTCGTTGTTGTTGTCGTCGTCGTCTCTTATCTTATCGAGCTGACCCCCAAAGGCGGGGGTGCTGTCTGGTGAGACTCCGACTTGCTCAACGTTGCTCACGACCTCGAAGCCGTCCACGATGCTTTCCGCCCACTACACTGGCCATTCGCCCGTTCACCCTCACCCACAACACACACCCCTTCATACGCACAGTGCGCCCATCTTGTCCTCCCATCCGGGCCAGCAAGCGCAGTATGCCCAACATCCACTCCTCCCAACCCCACCTTCGTCACCGCCAACAATTGGCCTCCATCCGGTAGAAAGCACGATATCTCTGCTCGAGTCTCTCGTGGCTTTCTACCACCAGGAGCGTATGTGGGTATATCGTACCCGCGCCCAGCTCGAGATGGACCTCTTCAACCGCAGCCCTGACCCCAAACTCGACAATTCTGTCCCTTTGGACTCTGAGCTTGAAGATGATCCCGCCTCTCCAGGTCAGTCACAGACTCAGTCTGCGTCCTCTTCAGACTCCGGAAAGTCTGCAGAAAATGCTTCTCCCTCCCCTCCGACGAAATGGTTGAAGCGCAAAAAGGCTTTCAACCTGAGACTCGAGGGCATCTCCTCCGCGCGCAGCATGCTCCCCACCGCTGCACGCGTGGGGATCTCGAAGCACCCACATACCCAACACCGTGCTCGACAGAGCTCAAATCTCAACCCGGCCTCTGTTCCAGCCTCCTCACACCAGAGTGCCGTGCACGGGTCGACCTCGGCTGCACTGCACCCATATCCGTCCGTACCGATGGCTTCGTCAAATACTACTACAGCATTTTATCCTCCGACAGCCATTAACACAGCGACAACACTGACATCCCCATATCTCTCTCACCCTTCGCTCCAATTTCCACCTACGGCCAATCAGCAGCCCCTTACGCCTGGGGTATCGACACCTCGATACGTTCCTACGTCCGTTCATCATACGCATACTGCTGTCCAGCCATCCCAATCACAGCCAGCACATGCGGGGCCGCTCGTTCTTGGTGCTGGGGGCCGCGAGCCCAGTGTCCAGATATTAGAAATGTTTGAACGAATGATGCAGGACCGCATGGAGAGCTGTGAACGAGTGACAAGAATGGTTAGGGAGGCGAACAAGCCTGGAGGTATCGGCGTCGGTGGTACAGGTCTTGCGGGAGGGGTTAATCTCGGCAGCGTTGGCGGACCGGTTGGCGGGTTTGGTGGACCTGTTGGGCTGCCTGTGGGCATCGGACCGCAGGGAATAGTGGGGGGATATTTGCATGTCCAAGCGACTGCTGAGGGACAAGACGAAGAGATGATGCCTACGCAGACATCAACACAGCAAGGATTTCCGATGGGAGTGAACATGTCTACTTTGTCTTAAATAGTTTTGCTTGTGGGAATGGCGGACTTGTTTCTTCTCCACCACGACCATGTCTGTTCGATATGCACCCATCCCAAACCCCCGCTCTGACCCAGACACCAACCCTGAACTTGACGCTGCATTCGACGACTCCGATGACGACGACGACGACGACAACCTCGACGAATCCTGCCCTCTCAATCCCCACCGTTCCACATCTCCCCGCCTATCAGTAGACCACGTCCCCACATACGACTTCAACACCCCCGTCGCAGACTGGGATCGGCCCCCACCTGGCTCTCCGCCCCCAGCGACACCCTTCGCACTTCCAAACTCTATTGGAAACTCCAACGGAATCATACCTGCTTCCACCCCCGATATGAACCCTCACACACGCACCAGCTGGTGGAGACGTGCCACTGCGTTTTCGTTACAGTCCAGTCAATCCACCCCATCTCGCAGAGCCCGAGTAATGGGTGGAGGCGTAGGCAATGACGGCGTGTTCAGTAATGTCAGTGCGAAACCTACAACTTCTGGGACTCGTGTGCGAGAAGGTCGGTCTCTGTCGTCTCCCTGTTCAACGCCTCTTTTCCTTACCTTTTTTCATCCAGGCGATAGCATCTACATCGTCCCCGAAGAATCATCTTCAGCAGCGCCACCCTCTTACGCCGCTGCACAGGCAGACGCTGCACCGCCATACCATACCTCCCTCGTTCTCCTCCCTCCTTCCACCTTTTATGACACTAATGCCCTCTCTGGTCCACCAACTCGTGGATTAGTCGTTGTCGACTCCTTGCCCACGGGCACTTTGTTTGCGTTCTTTTGGAACACACTCGTTAGCACTACATTCCAGTTCGTTGGGTTCGTGTTGACTTGGGTCATGCACACCACCCATGCAGCCAAATATGGGAGTCGTGCTGGTCTTGGCATCACTCTGATTCAATGGGGCCTCGCACTCCGCGCTAGGCTCGATGACGCCATGAACGCTGGTACAGATACTTGGGAAGATGGTACTAGGATCACGTTTGGCAGCACCAGAGAAGCTGAGGACTACTACAACTCGTTGCTCGGCAACAGCACTACTACTACTACCGCCATACAGCCTATTCCCGCGCAAGGCGAGGGCCAATGGAACTCGCTTCTTACGGGCCCAACCGCAACCGAATGGCTCTCGTTCCTCCTAATGTTCATTGGTTGGTCCTTACTCTTAACCTCCTCCCTTTGGTTCTGGCGCGTCAAGCGGTGGGAACGATCTATCTTAGCCTCTTATGCATCCAATTCTTCGAGGAGTCACGCCAGAACGCAGTCAGAGATCGCGGATGAGGAGGAAAGCAGCCATCAGTCCTTTTTTGAACGCATCGGCTTGTTCCGTTTCCCAAGCCGACACCAACCATCCGAGCTTGACGGAGGCATCGGCGCTGGGTCTAACGCAGTCCCCGCATCGACTGAGAATGCTATCGATTCTGGTGGTCATCAACAGGGTAACATGCCATGGTTTTCCGACCCACTGCGCGCGAGGAGAGCGAGAGACGCGTTTGCAAGGGAGCAGAGGCTCTGTGAAGATCTGAGGGCTGCGGGACTGTTGTGAACTGGTATACCCTTTGTCACTGACAGGCAACATAGTACTGTTGGGTGATATCCAGGACGGCTATCTATCTGTATTTTTTATACGCTAATCGTGATTTGGTGTTCACTGACTTGCTACTAGCGATATTCTATACATCTATTTTGCTTGAGAGTCGCCTTACATTCGTCTTGCAAACTTGTCAGTGTCCCTTTAGGCATTTCTCCGCTGAGAGTATTAATCTATTCATCGATACACAACCTTGTAAACTTTGCTTTTCTGCGACACAGCATACCCCAGTCTCTCCAAGCCAGTCGTTTATGACCCTTTCTTCAAGAAGACTTCTACGTTGAACTCAAGTGCCGAGCAAGGGTAGCTAATCTCGAAATTGGCCAACACAGAGGGATGCAGCACACCCAAAGTGCCTATCACTGTGTCCCTGGACAGAGTTGTCTCCTTGATGTTGTTGAGGGTCGTCTGGATAATTGGGGGAGAGCGATAATAGATCCTCGCAGCACGACCAGGGAAGTAGGCCGGATCTATACAGAAAAGTGCGTTAGCACGACACACTATTGCGTCCGAGAGGAAATGCACGGCTAACCATCTCCTTCAAGGATATAGTAACCCCTTGGCTTGTCTTTGTCCTCCTTTGCAATCCTAGGAACTTCCAGCATCTTCATAGCTCTGTCCAACAATCCATGCACAACTTCGAATCCAGCGGTCTTACTACACCATACAGCAGCGGCATGTCGCTCGTTTCTCGCCTGGCGCTCTTGGGTGGTGTCCTTGAACACGACATCGGAGACTTCAAAGAGCCGCATGGGTAAGGGATGAGACCGATTTTCTCGGATGGTCTTGAGAAGGCCCGGAAGAAGAGACGTTCGTACCACTTGGAATTCAAGAGTTTTTGGGTTGGCGATTTTGACAGCGACATTGCCCGGATCGGAACGATTCATGAAGTCAAAGTTTTCTTCATGTGAGCACTGCCCGCGTCACTACAATCAGTTTTACGCAATCTCGAAGGGGGGTGAAGGTATGTACCAGAATAAGCGGTAACCCTTCCACCCATCCGGCCATTGCCCACTCTCTTCGGATGACATCTACGAGTTTTGAGATTGGTAAAGGTTGTGCAACTGTACTCGTTTGCGGGAAGATATCAGGAAGGTTGTTAAAGCCATACGCCACTGTCACATCCTCTATGATGTCGACTTCATGGAATATATCTGGGCGAGTGCAGGGAATGCTGACGGCTATCTCATCAGAGTCAGGAGATAGAATCGGAGTAAGAGACATGCGAGTGAGGAGTTCAGCGATAGAAGTGGTAGAGAGTGACAGGGACGCGCAAGAGTTGATATAAGATGCACGCGCCATGACGGTCCTTGGTGCGATATTGGGCGAAATGCGCGTCGATCCATCTGGAAGGATAATCTTGCACGGTTCAATCCTGAAACAGATGCGTAAGCGCTCTAAATACGTTGTGATAACAGGTGAAACTTTGGGTGTATGTGTGCACTTTCAAAGATATGAAAATTACAGGAAACGTACGTGAAAGGCTCTTCGCAATACTCCGAGAACATGGTGGCAACCATATTCACGACGATTTGAAGCTTTGTGTCGTCCGTAGCAGTAACATCAATAAAGATATTCCGTGTATTGAGTGTTATTTTACTGTGTTCGGAGTTGATGATGGGAGGGAAGGAGAGAACGCGATCCTGCTTATCATATATGATTGGATAAACGGGTGCATCACGGATGATGGGGAGGTATTTTTCAAGATGCTTGTCGCTCTGTAAAGAAAGGTGATCAAATCAACTTCAATCGTGTCATCCCTGTGTCAAGCAGATACCTCGTAAACTGTCATCAGTTCTTTGGCGGTGTACGCCTCTTTTTTCGCGAGTGGAACAAATTTTATTTCCTCTGGATCTCTTGCCTCGTATCTAAACGGGGGTTCGATCTTGTCGAGGTCGTGTGTACCGATAGCGACCAGCCAGCGCCGCCGTCCAATATTCTGATGGAGCTTGTCTTGAAGGTCGATGAAAGATGCATAAGAACGAGGGGTAAACTTCAAATTACGGAGGATAGCGCAGGCAAACAAGGGTCGAACGCGTTGGGTCTGATGGTTAGTTCGATTACGTTGAAAACCCGGATTAATTAGGCATGCAATCGTACGGAGCCGAACAAAAAGACGTACTTCGGGATGGACATGGACTGTAAGAAGGCTGTCTTCTCCACCTGGTGGATAGACGAGTCTGTATTGTGGGGATTGCGCTTTACTCAGAAAAACTTTGAGAACGCGGGATATGCCTTCTATACAAAGGAGATCATATCTTGGAAGATGGCGAATCAAATCGACTTGGACATGGGAAATGACACGACAAACCTATTGGCAGGTACCTCGATTTTAAGTTGCTGGAGGGATGTAATGAATATTAAATAATGCTATTATTCGAGTAGTTCACGCACCGGTCTTTCCGCAGGAAGACCTTTCTTGATCGCCTCATTTACATCTTCAGTCGTCTGCGATGACGTGCCATGAGCTCGAGGAGATCGCTGATGGTAAGGGTGCTCAAGCGACGTACATCCTCATCTAGCTCGAGACCATACTCGAAACATAATCTATCAAACTCCTCCGTGGCTAGGAGGATGGATGGTCAATGACTGATCGAATGTAGAGCGATCCACTCACTATATTCTCTTCCAAGTCTTTGAAAGAGATCGGCCTTGTCCACAGCAACGGTGGGCATTGTTAAGAATGGGTGTTTGTGTTTCGGAGGTGGAGATTATCAGCTCAGTCAGTCCGAGTCGAGTCAAGTGGCACGTGTCCCCCAGATACCCTTCCTCAACGTGTCACACAGCGAACACGTAGCATTGATGTCCCTTTCTTTGTTTATCACACTGTTCCTCGTCTCCCTCGTCAGTGCCCAGAGCGAGCCTGAACTAATTCGCGTCCAGCATCGCGTCGTTCATCCAAACCTTCCCATAGAATCTTGGTCTCTACTTGGAACTGTTCAAGCACCACACTTGCAGTCTATCTCTCCTCTTGGGTCTCCCGCAACGCTCAACCCTTCCGACACCGTCCTCGATGACATTGCCCAATTTATAGAGTTGGTGGACCCAACAATTGAAGGGGCAATGTACCAGGTTGCAATCGAACGTCCCGACGTCACAGACGGTGTATGGGCAACCTCTGTTGCGAAAGCAGTAAGTCGTGCACACATGCATACTTCAGCCTCTAACTCCCCGAAAAAAATTTGGCTAGTGTCACCTACTTGGATCGACCTCTGCACATCTAGCCATCCATGTCTCTCCCTCGGGCCTCCCGTTTGCCGTCGATTACTTCATCTCACCAATTCCCCATGACGGCGCTTGCCCCTCTCTCGACACACGCAAACCATACCCTGTGCATAATACAACCGTTACCCTCATGTCGCCCCGTCAGCCACCTCGGCATGTCTTCCGCTTGATGTATACCAAGTCTTTCTAACGTGCTGCTAGGCCTGAGTTGCGCACGCCGCCTCCACTGACGGCGGAAGGTGAACCGATAGCATCTGCACCTGAGAAGAGTTTCGTGCAAAAGTACTGGATATACATGGTCGTAGTCCTCGGTGTGCTTTGTAAGTCGCGTTTCAAAATCAATACTTTGCACTGATAGGTTCCTGCAGTAATTTCGGGGCCAGCAGAGGAACCCGCAGGAAACGGAGGAGGCCAGGGTGGGAGATGAGAGGGAGAAGTCGAACTTCAATGCGCTGGCGGCGACTGTCCTCAGTAGTTGCCCTCATGACTATAACACGCAGCTATCATTATTTTTAGGACGCTTCAAATAGTCGAGTGTCGCACAAAACACGCAGGGATATCTTGTCCTTTCACACCGAGCGATGCCAATCTTTGTCCGCCCTGCTACCAAGGAGGATGAGGCCGCGCTCTCCAATATTTGTTTGGAGACGTCCGAGGCTGGCAAATCAGGGAGGGACGTTCACAATTACCCGTCGCTTCCGGGTCAAGTCTACGCCCTGCCTTATGTCAACGTCCCTGATTGTGTATGGGGCTTCGTTCTTGTCGACAAGCCACTCGAAACATCCCCTCCTTCTGACGAGTCCGTCGTGGGGTACACCCTGGGTGCTCTGGACTCTCGCGCGTTTGAGAGGGCCACCGCGCAGACCTGGTGGCCCCCTCTGAAAACGAAATACGCCGAGGAATTCCTTACCACACCCCAGCCCACAGAGGCTGACCAGAGATACATCAAGTCCATCATGAATTTCCCACCAGCGTCGGATGCACAGATCGCGTTTTCCCCGGCACATTTACACATTGATATATTGGAGTCACATCAAAGGAAGGGGTGGGGCAGGAAATTGATCGGGACAGCCATCAAACATTTGAAGGAGAAAGGGTTGGAATCTGTTTGGCTCGGGATGGATCCTCGAAACAAGGCAGCCGCTTCGTTTTATCAAAGGCTAGGATTCCATTCGTTTGATGGCGCTCCCGAGGGCGTGTTGGGGATCACAGTGGAGGAGTGGGAGAAGGGAATGAAGCCATTGTAACCTCCACTGCTTGCAATCCAAAGTCATTGACTGATCCAATTTGTGCATTTCCAATCTTCCCCCATCCTTGCAGATCTGAAACCGTAGCCAACATGACTGACATGTCTTCACAAGTTCCACCGCCCATGCGCACCGATGCCTCCAAGTTTCCCGTTTTGTTTTGATCAATTCTAGCTAGTGTTTCGGTCAAGTTCAAAATGACGGTACGCTTATCTACGCATTCCGAGTTGCTTCAAGTTACAACCAGACCTACTTCTGCAAACTTGCTAGTAGCTTGAGCATCCAGGTGATCTCTTACATTCGTTCAAATAACCGAGGATGCCCAGAAATCCCCCCTCCTCTCAAAACAACGGCCAGGCTGGTCCTGGACGAATTCCTTCTTCCCTCAACAACCGCACAGCGACACAGTACGAGGTCGAACGAGATGTCCTCGCCGACAGGGAACCCACGCATCTCGATCTAGTGTACCCCAGCTCCTTCCACGTCCCGACACCGTCTCTCCCTTCTGTCGTCCGCAGAAACCACCCTCGTCCTGACGATTCTCCTGTTGATTTCCGACGTACTGTCCCTGATAACACAAACCAGGATGCCTTGCGCCCCCAAGCAACCCCTGTCCAGAATACCCAGCAGCCATCTTATAGTTCTAGTTCAACACTGAACAACGGCGGTTCTGACGGGGACGTTGGGCCATTCGCCAAGAAATTTAGAACAAAGAATGAAAATGAACATCTCAATGAAAAGTACGCACTCGCTTCGCATCAGCACCCTTATGACATTCCTCCTCCACAACCTGCGTACGATGCCAAGTCAGCCGCACACTCCAAGCAACCAAACAAAGTCAGCTTCGCGGAAGAGACAAGGTATAAAGACGAGAAGTACTTTGACACAGAAGCGCAAGCCCCAACCAGTCAGAATGACGAAGACGACTTGGAGAACGTTGATATCGACGGGGAACCGAATTACTGCGAGATGAACGACAGAGACGGGAGGCGCAAAGGTATCATCGCAAATCTGATGGCATTTTATGGGGTCACCCCAGGAATGAACGGACTGCCCTACTCTCGTTCCCAAGCATACGAGGCGGTCGGGAAGCCCACCGGGCGCACGCCCTTTGAGCGACATAACTCAAATGCTTCAGATTCGGACACTTATTCTGAAATCCTCGACCCCGACGATCCTCGCGTGACGAACATCACAAAGCGTTGCCTCGATGACTACGAGGATGAAAGGCGGAATGCTCTCAGACAGATGGATTACCGTCAACGCAGGAAGGAGCAGCAGAGGATTCGTATCGAGTTCAACGTCACTTGTGAGTTCTACTAGTTAGGACTACTCATGTCACGGTTTTGACGGACGATTGCGCAGCCATCTTGAAGCGTCACCAATTCTTGCTCAAGCTCGCTCGTGCTCTGATGATGTACGGTGCACCGTCGCATCGTATAGAATCGCAGCTTGTGGCTGCAGCCCGCATTCTTGAAATCAACGCCGAGTTCATTCATTTGCCTAGCGTCATCATCTGTTGCTTCGGGGATAACGACACCATGACGTCCGAAACACACTTTGTCAAAGGCGCGGGCGGTCTCGCTCTCGGAAATCTCCACAAAGTCCACCTCATTTACCGGGCTGTTTTGCACGACGAAATTAGCGCTAGAAAAGCGACACAGCAACTTGAAGAATTACTTTCTGCGGAGCCATTGTACCCGGTTTGGTTCCGATGTGTCCTGAGCTTTCTCCTGTCAGTGCTCATCTGTCCATTGGCATTCGGTGGCTCCTTCTTGGATATGTGGGTTGCAGGCAGTGGTGCTTTCGCCCTCTGCTTCCTTCAGCTCAACGTCGCGACGAAGTCAGCTATGTACAACAATGTCTTTGAGTGCGTCACCGCTTGTCCTCTCCCCAAACCTGAGCTAAATAGTTGTGCTAGGATCACCACCGCCATGTTTATGTCTTTCACGGCTCGCGGCTTGAGCAGTATTCGTAGCCAAATATTTTGTTATGAGGCTATTTCATCTGCTGGTATCATCGGTATCCTTCCAGGCTTCCTCATCCGTGAGTAAATATATCACTAGATATCACGTCCGACTGAATCCAAAAAAAAAACAGTGACTAGTTCTCTCGAACTGGCATCCAAGAACATCGTGTGCGGTAGTGTCAAGATGGTATATGCGCTTATCTACACCCTGTTCCTGGGTTTTGGCCTGCAAATTGGTTCAGACCTATACCTTCTCTTCGATCCCACGGCCAGACATCATCTTGCGACACTGGCAGCCAAGCTGTCTACTACCATTACTCTTATTGGCACATTTGCGCCCGACAACTCGACGGATGGTACACCACCAGCAATTGGCACATTCAGCTTCACAAATGCTACCAACGTCTACATGGCGGACATCGTCAACGGATGTTATCGCCCATCCTCATTTGCATGGTACATTCAACCCTTCCCCTGGTGGACCCAATTCATAATCGTTCCCGTCTTCTCCATCCTATCGTCTCTCGCGAACTTACAACCATGGAAATCGAAGGAGCTTCCCGTAATGGTCATCATCTCCTGTGCTTCATATGCGACCAACAAGGTCGCGAATCATTACATCTTTAATCGGTCAGATGTTGTTTCTGCGATCGGCGCGTTTACAGTGGGTTTGCTCGGGAATATCTATTCGAGGAAGATGGGCGGCACGGCATTCACATCTATGGTCACGGGTGTCTTGTTCTTGGTTCCAGTGAGTGTAGGCCTTGTTCCGCATGTTCCTAGACCTGATCTTTACCCCCTTTTAGTCCGGCCTTTCCCAAGCGGGAGGTATTACCGCGAACGGGTCGGGGGTCGATGTTGGAAGTGCCATGATTGCAGTCACCATTGGCATCACCGTTGGTCTGTTCATGAGTCAAGCTATCGTATACATGTTCGGCTCCCGCAAGAATGCAGCAGTGTTCTCCTTCTGATCCAGTGTCGGAAGCTCGGAACCCAGGCTCTTGATTAACATTATAGACCGCTGGTCGGCTTGCTTCATTGTAGCCTTAAATCTCCAAGCCTGTTTTCGTCCCGAGACCAGAGACGATACAACTTACATCTATTTAGTTACCTCTACTCGTCGTGACAATTTGGTATCATAGCTTCTAGAACACGACAGCTGGTGCATTTTCCACGCTCTCGATAGGTGTTTTGTGCCCAACGAGAGTCCTGATATTGTTGATTCCATACCTCCAAGTGGGTTGATTTGAGAGGTCATTAATCGAGTAGTCATTCGCAGGCGCTCACCGAATCATCGTTGGTCTTTCGAGACCGATACCCCAACCGTGCACACGAACATCCTTTGGGAAGCCCATGGGTTCAAGCATCTCTGGGCGGAACATACCACTGTTTCCGATTTCAACCCACTTTTGAAGTATAGGGTGGAAAGCAAAAATCTCAAGTGATGGCTGCACCACATCAATAGGTTTTGAACTTCCTAACGGGATCATCGATACGAACCTCTGTGTATGGGTTGTATGCGGGTTTGAATCGAACATCAGGCATACCCATTTTTTTGAAGAAGACTCGCATGAATCCTAGGATTTTTGGTAATGATCTCAAGACAAAAAAATATAGATAGATACCCTTGCAACTCACCTATGAGGTCAGCCAACGTTAGGTTTCTATCGGCAACAACACCCTCTACTTGATGAAATTCAGCTAGGTGTGTGGCATCCATCGTCTCGTTTCGGAACACTCTGTCGATGCTGAACAACTTTGCTGGTCGGAAGCCGTCTTGTCCCACTTTCAGCGTATTGCTCAACTTCAGTTCTCTACCATCGTTGTCTATTTCTTCACCTCTGCATTTCGCAGCTAGTTTGTAGAGCATGGATGCTGACGAGGCAGTGGTGTGTGTCCGGAGGAGAAGCTTGTGCGATTCTTCGTGGGACCAAGGTGTCCGATAACC
Source organism: Hemileccinum rubropunctum (assembly GCA_038089535.1). NCBI lineage: Eukaryota > Fungi > Basidiomycota > Agaricomycetes > Boletales > Boletaceae > Hemileccinum > Hemileccinum rubropunctum. The sequence continues at coordinate 93,029 of JBBPLC010000015.1, read as the reverse complement.
AATCGATCCATACCCGCCGTGCTCGTGTACTTCAGCAACACGCTTGTAGTAAGCCTCAGGGGGTAGTAATGATGTCGATGGATCTATTTCAATGATGAGACCAAAGCTGTCATGAAAGTAGCGGGATACATGCCGGATAGGTAGAATGTATCTTGCAGCTCTCTTGCGGGGTGAAGCTGTGGTACGAATAGAGCGTCAAAGCACCAGAAACCTGACTCAACGAACGAGTTTGTTGGCATTTCTTCGAAGCTGACAAAGTTGTTAGGCAATCTGGCAGGAAGGCGAACGCGAACATAGCGCACCCCATCTCTAAGAATATACTACGGATTTCCTCACGAACTTTGAGGAGTGGGTGGAGTGCACCACCTGATGTCGGGATACCGTCGGCTTCGAAGTTGTATTTCTTAAAGGAGGCCGTTTTCCATGCACCACTGTGGTTGATCAATCTTATGCTACACGAAAAACAAAAGAAAGCATACGAAGTCAGCATTTCGGCGGTAAGATCAGTTTCGGGCTTCGCAGTGGAAGTGCTGAAGCTTGGACCCTTATGGATCGTGAACCATTGTCCTCTCCTGTACGACGAAAGGAGTTTAGTGCGTATCACTAGTATGTAAAGCGAGGCCACCTCTGAATGATGAGTTTACGTTTTCGTAGCTCAGCCAGGGCCTTTTCGCCGGCCTGGAGTGTCTCGGTGGATTCCACTTCACGTAGCTCAAGCTGTGTCGAATCTACTATTTGTGCGACCTCATGGATTGAAATGGTTGAATCAGCCAGGTTAATCTCGCGGATGACTCCACAACTCACAGCTTTCACGAATCCACTTCCCTCCTTCGCTATCCAGCTATTCTTGAAAGCGCGCCCTTGACCAACCTTGGCTGCCTCATCGCCTACTTTTTTCTTCAATTCTTGGGCGCCCACCGGGTCACCCTCCCCCTTAGCTGGCAGAGCAGCCCACACTCTAGCTTCATGCGACCCTTCCTGTACTATCTGTGCACCCTCTGGTGTGAGGATATGAGAGGACGTCTCGTGGGTATCGTAAGAAATCATCTGCAGGATAAGTAAATGGATCCGATCGTATCGTAGTCGTAGGCAAGCAAACTTGGACATACCTCGCGACTGAAAAGGGAGTTCAGAGCACCAAGAATCACGATCTGGGCTTCATGGCTCGTCGCTGGGTCTCGTTCTCCGGGTATGACGAGAGTCCTCGTATCCTGAATCGTACCATCTTTGTCTAGTGTATCTAGGATTAGTTTTTGCAGTGCTTCTGCCATGATGGTGATGATCAAGTTTTACAAGATCAAAGTCGAGTCAATCTCATCTCGGTCACGTGCCACATGTCTTGGCCGAATACCACCATGGACGACTCAAGACCGTCAACAAATTCGTGGCAAGAACTATGGCAACAAGCTTACAGCTCAGCCCAACCGACCCTTTCTTCGATACGTGACTCCTTGGGTTCAACTACACTAAATCCCCGTGTCATGCGCGTCGGGCAGCTCGACGCCGAACTGCTCGATCAAGAGCTGGTACAATTGCTCTGTGAACCACTGAAAAAGGCCCTAAATCTCGTCAATGTGCGTCCATGTCTTTATTATCACTATCCTTGACGGCCGGGAAGACCGCACTAAGAGCCCGATTCGATTCAGAGTTAACTCTCGTCATCCAATTAATGCTTTACAAGTTTTCGCTGTGGAACCACGGAGCTAGTTATGGCGCTCGACTACAGGGGTTGAAGTACGGCACTCAGAGCAAGCTCAGTGATTCAGTCTCTCTTACACGTACGTCTGCATTACTTGAATGAACAGGGTTATTGTTTACGTCCTGAACCACAGCTGGTGGACTACCTCGGCGAACTGTTATCATCCATAGTGTACTTACGATTATCGTGCCCTACCTCTACAACCGCTTGCGTGCGCACGCACTGTCAAGAGCTTGGCCTGACACGCCCTCAAGTGACAAACGTCGCGTGGCCTGGCAGATGCTTACGCGACTGGAATCCGTACATTCACTTTTCAGCCTATCGAATTTTGTTGCCTTCTTATTGAACGGTCGGTAAGCGAAGGTTGTCAGAGTCGGAGGCGTAATTTGACACATTTCTTCAGGTATCGCAGCTTATCTGATCGGCTCCTTGAGATGTCTCTTGTTCCTACCTCGAGTCAAGTCAAGCGTGAAGTTAGCTATGAGTTCATGAACCGCCAGATGGTCTGGCATGCCTTCACTGTACGTCTCTCTTTTCCGGACCACTGTCCTGTCTCATGCGTCGTTCAGGAATTCCTTTTGTTCCTGTTACCCCTCATAAACACAAGATCAGTTCAACGTCGAGTCATGCGACTGATATCGCGATTAACCTTGCCAGCGATACTCTCGAACACTTCTGAAGGCGCTCCCCGGAGTTCCCTGCGGAAGCACGGTAAATATGAAGCACTCCCTGCAGATCAATGTGCAATTTGTGCTGAAAATGCGTCCTACACTCTCAATCTGGGGTACGCTACGGACGCATTCTCCGCTGCGTCTGCAACAGAAGGGGTATCGGAGACACCTGGAGACGAGATTCCACCTTTCGCGATCTATACCCCATATATCACCTCCTGCGGACACGTGTACTGCTATCACTGCATCGCTGAGCGTATGATGCGCACCGCTGACGAAGGACTAGACTCTGGCTGGGAGTGTTTGCGATGCGCGGAAAGCGTCAAGAGCGCAGACAGGTTGGAGGAGTCGATACCAGCGCATTCGGATACAATGAGCGATTATGAATTCAGTAGCGACATAGATGTGACGGACATGTCAGGTAGTGCGAGTAGCTATATGGGTTCGTTTTCGGATTAAATAGTAATATGCAGATTTCTAGATGGTTGATATCGATACATCCTCGATAGAGTTGGCTACAATCAGCTGGACCCACCAGATTTTAGTACATCCACTATATTCCTCGTGCTGGAGGATTTAATCAGATTATAATGATATTCTTTCAATCGTCGCCCAGCCGTGATACTGTCGGTTACCCATTCCGGTTTGACTACGTAGACTGGATTTCTTGATTGCGTCGTCAAAATTCTGTGGGTTTTTGACCCACTGAGTTGCCGCGACGTCACAATATGTGTTGCACCACCGGGTGCTAATCTAAAGCAAGAGGCATCGGTCGCTTTTAGGCTGGGCAGTGGCACAAAACGGAACGTACAGCGTGGCTCCGCCTGCTTGTGCGATTGCTGTTCGCATTTCAATGTCGGTGGTACCACTGAGATAACCATCAATGTACACGCGAACATTGCTCAAGATACCCTGGTGAGTTTCATTTCCTCGTTGAAGAGAAAGTTTCTTCGAGCGGTCCTCAGAATAAGCCTTTGCGGAGACTCCGTGAGGGGTTCTGTGTTCGCCCCGTTGATGGCCAGTGGTGGCAGAAACGACGGTGTCTAGACGTTGTGAGGGAGGAATTCTGAACAGGATCGAAAGGGCATACCTGAACGTTCATAGATGTTGGAATGGGTGATGGGGTTTGATTCGTCAGCGAGGGTGTCTAGAAGATGCCTTGTTATCGTAGAGGAGGATAGTTTCGATGCTGAGAGCCGGTGTAAACGATGTGGAGCTGTTGTTGGCTTCCTGACGGACAAGTACCTGTCCATGTTTGAACCTACCTTCCGCTTCCTCTCAAGGCAAATGTCGACAAAGTCGTATCAAGATGCCATCAACTCCCTCAACACTCTCCAAAGCAACGCCGCTACCCTTGCAGCCATAAGAGCTACCGGAATCCTTTCAAACATAAATGCTATCGCAGAGATGAACGAGTTCGTCGCTAGGATAGGACTCACGGTATCCTTTATATTTATCTCCAGCTTCCTTCTCTCTCATCTCTTCTATATCAGCCAGATGACCTTAATGCCCTCAATGTCGTTCATATCACCGGTACCAAGGGCAAAGGATCGACTAGCGCTTTCGTGGACTCAATCCTTCGACATGCAAGGCCCGGAAGCAAAGTCGGTATGTTTTCCGTCTCATGACAATTCCTCCCTTCATAACCGATGCAGGTCTCTATACCTCTCCCCACCTTGTCGCTGTCCGCGAACGGATCAGGGTCGATGGTCGTCCCTTGTCAGAGGAGGACTTTTCAAAATACTTTTTCCAAGTCTGGGAAAAGCTCCAGGATAATCCAGTATGCCTTCTTTTTCTGAGCATTCAGTCTCCAGACACCGGACCCTCGTGCAGCCCATAACTCCCGGAACTCCACTTATGCCCGGATACTTTCGATACCTGACTCTTATGGCGTTCCACGTATTCAAGGATCTCAAAGTCGACGCAACCATTCTAGAAGTCGGCATCGGTGGAGGAGGTGACAGCACAAACGTCGTCCCAAAACCAGTCGTGACTGGAATTACCTCCCTTGGAATGGATCACGTTGCAGTTTTGGGAGGTTCCATCGAAGCCATCGCAAAACAGAAAGCTGGAATATACAAGAAAGATGTCCCCGCTTTCACTGTTGAACAACACCATCCATCTGTCGACTTAGAGGCCATTCTCAGAGAAACGGCTACGAATGTCGAGGTAGGTGACGAATGCTGCGATTTGACTATTTCTGAATACCATCAGGCATCTGAATTCAAAGTTGTCAAGAAGCTTCCTGCCTTGGAAGATATCCAATTGGGCGCGCCGGATTCGCTTCTCTTGCATATTTTCTCGCTAACTTTTCTACCTAGGTGTTTCGGGTAAACATCAGTTATCGAATGCAAGTCTTGCGGTGCAACTGGCTCGTACGTTCCTAGATGGATCATCATACACCGATTCGATACCTGGTGATTTTGTTACTGGTCTGGAGAATACAAAGTGGCCCGGCCGCTGCCAGACAGTATTGGACCCTAATTATTCGTCGACAACCTGGTATTTTGACGGCGCACACACGGACGAAAGCCTCAAGTGTTGCATCGAATGGTTTGCTAATCGTGTCATCATATCCGAGTCAGTATCCATGGTTCAATACCTCGTTACCAGTGATGACGTTTAAACAAAGTGCACCTGCAACTGATGCGCACCGTCCATTACGTGTCCTGATCTTCAACTGCACCAACGGTCGTTCAGGAGAGATATTCTTCAGGACTATATTCAATGAGATCAAGACACAACTCTCAGCTTTGAAGAGCCCTGAGGATGCTAGTCGGTTCTTCGACCAGGTTGTATTCTGCAGTAATGTGACCTATACCGATGGACATTTCAAAGGCGGTAAGCTACCTGAACGGTGTACATTTCTCCGTATCTTTAACTATCTTACATAGACTTGACCTCCGTCGCATTGGCTACTACCGACCACACTGGACCGACCACCCAAGACCAGCTTAAATACGCTTGGTCAAATATAGTGGAGGATTTCCCCATCGATGCGATACATTCTTTCCCCTCCATTCAACATGCCATTCAGAAAGTTAGGGAACAATCGGCCACGAGACGTACGGACGTTCTTGTCACCGGTAGTTTGCACCTAGTCGGAGGTGTCATTGAGGTAGCGGGATTGTCTTCTGTTGCGCTTGGAGATCTGTAGCATCCCTCTTCACTGCCATATCTCACTCCCACATAAATGTCCATCATCTCAACATACCCATAGTTGGTATCTAACTTGTAGAGTATCTGCCTTCAACAGGGTTACTGGAGTTTCGTCCTTTAGCGAACAAAGATGGATTGTAGATGACTCTTGAAGGAAACAAAGGATCCCAACTCTTCGGGTATTATGCGATCACTTTGGAAGACACAAAGGCACTCATTCATTTGTCCTTCGGGCATAAATTAGATGTTAGTGGCCCAGCTCCGCTGGGTAGTAGGACCGGTTGTACGGGCAACGTGTACTTTAAATCGAGTTCTTCCAGGACAGTCTTGAGGTGACGCATAAACGCGTTCCTGCGCGCCCAGCGCCCGCCCCAATCTTGCCAGTTTGAACGATCTGACAAGAACGAGATAAGTATAGTGCATATTGTGTTCATACGACTACACTTGCGTTCGATGGATACAGTGAGGTAAATCGCGTTTTGATACTCCATCTTGTCAATGTTGACACCACAGCCTGACCATTCGCGATTGTTTGCGACGACATAGGCCTGTACATGTTGTCTGAGCTGTTCCACGATCTCCAAAGAGGTATTATAGGAAATTGTGATAGTCGTACTCTCCCACCTGCCGACGGTGAGTCTCGTATATAATAGGAGGTTGGATAAAACGTACATGGAAGTGCTGCGACGCATGTTGTGAACGAGCTTCGTGCTAGATAGAAGAGAGTTCGGCACGATAATCTCTTGGCCGTCAACTCGTCGGAAGATAGTAGAGAAGAGGCCAAACTCTTTGACAACAAGATACTGGTCGTCAATCATTACCAGATCTCCTACGTCGAACACATGGGTCGAGAAGATGAAGATAAGCTAGCGACAAGGTAAGCGATTGCCGTCGGCATTCGGGAAATACCTCACGGATTCGAACAGCAACTGGGCAGAGTGGCCGAAGATGAACGAGAATCCAAGAATGATGGTTGCGAGAGGTACTAGCGAGGCCAACGTATCGTTTCGATTGAAGATGAGCAAACAGGCGAATACGATGAAAAGGAGTGCAATGCAAACAAGAACTGCATCCAGCTTGGCCACTGCTGAATCGACGTCCTAGCCGTGATATCAGCAACAAAGGGTCCTGAACTTTCACTCTTCTCACCTTGAGACTCGCTGTCAGTGCTTTGCGTTCTCCGTAGATTCTTTGCACCGCTTGTCTCATCTCCTGTCTACTGATATCTCCATTTCCATCCTTGTCAAAGAGAGCGAATGCGGCATGCTAGCTAGAGCGTCAGTTGAACATTCGGGAAGAACGGTAGAGAGACACGAACAGCCTCTGAAGTGGACCGGAAATACGGGTAAAAATCTAACGCCCTTTTACATAAGTCTTCAGGACCAGAAATTAACAACGAACCTTCCACGATGAGGTGGGACCTCTCAGGACTTGTAGCTTTCAAGCCTTCAAACAACTTTTTCGCCAGCTTCCTGGCGGAGTGAAGCCCTCCCAGTTGTCCGTCTTTCCGAAACTTGGAATTTTTTAACGCGACCTGCCCAATGGCTCCACCGACCTGGTCGACAATGATAGACGCCATGAATTTGCGTCGGCGACGCCTCGTCTCTGCTCGACTCGGGCCGCGGTGCTTCTTATGGGGCGAGTGGTGAGCAGTAGACTCGTGCTCTTCTTGGTCAGCAGAAACGTCCGGCGAGAATGATGTCGACACACGACTGGAGTCTTTCCGGTGCGTCCAAGCACCTGTCAGACCTCCAAGGTCGAGTGACACGCCTAATGATCCGAGTGTATTTTTATGCCCTTTCTTTCCGTGGCCGGTCTTTCGATTAGTCGACACAGGCTGCGCATTTGAAAGAAGATCGAGCGCTTTCAACCCCAGGCGATTTTCGGCCAACCGGTCAGCGAGCGCATGGCGGTGAAAGTTGATAGCAACAAATCTCAAGAATAACTTTTCCACGAACAAAAGCACGGCGGCCGTAAAAAGAGCCTGTTCGAATCATATTGAGACTTCGTAACAGGACGACGTGCAACCAAGAAATGAGGAAATACCTGCATGACACGGTTGATGATGATCCAGTACGACCCCGATGGGTTGTAGTATGTTCGAATGACAGACAAAGCTATCCACGTCCATGACACGTCAAGAAGTAACTTCAACCAAGCGGAAACGGCTGATGTGAGCTTTGGATTATCGTGATCAGGAAGAGCCTTTGTACCGACGACCGAGGTGATGACAGACCTCTATTTGTGTCTTCAATCGCTCGACTTGGCCACCAAGGAGTAGGACGACAGTAACAATGGTGACCGGTAACAGGTCTACGATCAGATAGGTTGCACAGGATGCAGCCCATATAATAGACAACCACAAGGACCACGCGTGGACTTGAGAGCGTACACCGCTGCTTCGGTACTTGAGTTCGACGACCAAAAGCGGCGTGATGAGAAACGCGGTGCCGACGACGCCGACCAAGAGAGTGCGGAGGAAACGCGTTAGTTTCATGAACGCGAGCCAAAGGGCCCTGCCTCTTCGAGCATGCTTGCCCTGGTGGGTCTCTTCTCCTGCATTCGAAGGCTCTTCGTCCCAGTCGAACTCGTCAGAAGTGTTCGTGGATGTGTCTGATTCAACTTGTACATGTATGTTGGATTCGCACCCCTTGTCGTCCGGAGAGCGATCAGCACTGTTTCCAGACTCTGAGATACTTGAAAGGCGAGGATCACAAACGTCGTCAGCGGACTGGAGTTTGGTTGTCATGGGTGGAGCATCAAAAGATGTTTTAAATTTGCGCCATCAAGTTAAAGTTCTTGACGACCGCCGACTTGTTCGCTTGAGACTATTAAAGTGATTCGTTTATTTACATATACACATACAACATTCGCTACACTTGTTTCCCAGAATGATGTATGCATACAAACGGAAAGAAAGTGCGTGACAGGATAGCTTTGCTCACGGTCAACACAAAGGTGAAACCAAAAGCCAAGCCAGAGTGGTATTGGGATATCTACCGAATCCAGACCAAAGTGTTGAAGCATTACTGGAGACGTCGCCTCACGGGCGTAGAGTCGCTAGCCATGAGTGGTGAGGCGGGCCGCTTCTGCATGTGGAGGGAGATGAGAAATGTCACGACGGGTAGTTATTCAAAGGTACTCACACGGTCATTTGACAAAATGGAATCTTGGTCAAACATGGAGGTACCAAGCTGCCGCGACCGCTCTGTAGTCATTGATCCTGTGCGTAAAGAGCTTGTACTGAACGGCTGGGTCAGGGGTGGTTCATTGGAGAAACCACTGGTGTCGGCCAGCGCGGGACGCTTTGGATGCTGTGACTTTCGGCATGCTAACGCACTCTGACCGAATTGTTGAGTCAAGAGGGGGTCCCCCTGGACGCTGGCAGGTCCAAGGATGTCCTTGGCTCTGTGCAAGATGCTTTCACGTGTCTCTGGCAAGGACCTGACGGTGGGAACGACCTGCTGGCGTCTAAGCCTTTTGACTGGACCAGTGGGGACGACTGAATCCATCAGCGTAGTAGCTGTGTGGCTAGCGGTCTCCTTGTGGATGAGAAATGTGATCGTATCCTTGGTCAATGCATTTTTCTTTGCGCACTGCTCGATATGTGTGCGCTTTTGGTTGGCAGACTTCCTGCTCGTCCAATGTAGACCACAGGCGACACATTTAGACAATGGAATGAGCTGGGCATCTGGGAGATGGGTTGGGGAGTCTTTGCTACGGACGGGGACGGTACGAGAAGGGCAGGGAGGGGGAGGACGCGGTGGTAAGGATGGACATGTAAAGCGCGCTTGAAGTTCTTCCATCAAAGACGCGTTATTTAGGTCTGTTTGTCGGTAATGAGTGTCACGGTCGCGACCTGGCAGGACTCGTCCTTTCAGCTTCGTCACGATCGATGATGGACATCGTCAACGACGACGAGCTGCTGCAAGTCGTCACCCTCGCTACATCTCAGAACCCAGAACAACTTAAACTTTCTACAGACCGACTCAAAATCATCATCGATACCCAACCTGGCACCTACAACGCGCTCCAGCGCATTGCCGCAGATCCCTCTCAACCCATCCAGGTCAGACAGCAGAGCATAATCCAGTTCAAGAACGCAGCCCTATCTCACTGGAGATCCAGAAAGTCGGTCCTCCTTTCTCCCGCCCTCCGCCACTCACCCCTTTGATCACTTCTTCAGGCTCTTGAGCGAAGACGACCGCACACAAATCCGTCATCGATGCCTCACTTTCTTGTCCGAGCCAGATGACATCGTCCGTCCGCCTTCTACTTCCATGTCCAACACTAATCTCTCCCCGTCAGATCGCCGATTGTAATGAGTTAATTGTCTCGAAAATCGCCCGGTTGGACTATCCCCACAATTGGTGCGTCGTGTCACACCGATCAATTACATCTCGTTCACCACATCGACATGTTAGGCCATCTCTCTTTCATCAGATCATGCCTCTCGTCGAAACTGGTCTGCTCTCTTTAGCCAACTCCCCGAACGCGTCCATGCAGTCAACCCTTACCTTGAGACGTAGTTTGAATGTCCTCATCTCTGTCCTCCACGAGTTCTCGGGTATGAAAATGCTCGCAGGCATCAGGACAATGTCACAGGTATCTTGGCTCTCTCCTCAACGCCGCAGCCCTCGTTCATCCTTTGTTACTAGGTCACGGACCAGCTACGCAACATCATCCTAGCATACTATTCTCAGCTCTCTCCAACTATTTTGAATATAAATGGCTTGCTAGATCAGGAACGTACCCTCGCTTCTCTCGCTACTGCCCATCTCCTGTACAAATGTCTCGTCAAGATGGCATTATGGTCGTGGCCTCGCATCATCAAGGAAGAGAAAGGCGGAGAATTCGCTGATCTTAGAGAATGGGTAACTATCCTTTCAAGCATGAATGTTTAGCCTGATCGTTTGACCTTGTTCTTAGTTTCTTCAATTATTTCAAAGCTCCACTGCTCAGCTTATGGCCCTTTCAGAGCTACGCATCAGCCTCGTTCTTGCTCTACGTTCCGTACCGGCTTCCGATCCAATCACGACCTTCTCCATCAATCGATTAACATCCCACGTCCGTGTTTTCGGCAAATTCTTCAGAAAGTTACAACAACAGGACAGTGCAAAGTTTGTCCAACTCCCAACATGTAACGACATGGTTTTGTACTACTGGTCAAAGGTCGTAGAAGCCACTAATAATCGCTCAGAAGACATGATACGAGGTACGTGAAATTTGTCGGAAGTTCTTATGGACTCTAATTCATTTCTCCGACGTAAGATTCGCCTGCTGCCGTCTACCCAATCCGGTTCCTTGTACAAGCCATGGTCCTTTTCAAGGACAACCTCGCCAAATGGACCCCTTTCCGAAAAGGCGGTCTAATCACCGAGACCAGTACGGACGATTTTTGGGATGATCCATCCCCAACTGACATCCTATCCATAGCTCTGTCACAGCAGTTTGTCGAAGATTCGGTCCGGTTGCTTGTCACACGTTTCATTCCTCTGAATCCATCCGATCTCGAGGACTGGATGGCTGACCCTGAACAATGGGTTAACGAAGAAGATAAAGAAAATGAACAATGGGAATATGAGCTTCGCGTACGTTCTCGTATTCCGCAATATCCATCCATTCTAAATGGCGCAGCCCTGCGGAGAACGCGTCCTCATGACACTTGCGACACAATATCGGGACTACGTTGTCCCTTTGATGGAATCCACGTTCAAGGCTATGATTGGTAAGCTTTCCGGCCTCAAGTCATTTCTGTGTAGCATTTGCTCAGCCTCCGCATAGAACAACCACCCACGGACTTAGCAAGCGTCGTTCAAAAGGAAGCGCTGTACTGCGCGATAGGGAGATGCGCTGTTAGGCTTTGTGACGTCATCCCGTTCACCGAATGGATGCGTCACAAACTAATTATTGAAGCAAGGGAGACAAACCCAACGTAAGATTAATATCTAATCAGTGCATTTCGTGGCATCTGATCACGATTCAGTTTCCCGATTATCAAGCGTCGTATTGCATGGTTGATTGGTAAATGGATCAGTGATATGTGTACACCTGCATCGGATCCCGTCATATGGGAAATTCTCGTCCACCTGCTGCAAGACAGGAGCCCGGGGTCAGATGCTGTTGTTCGGCTCACTGCTGCAAATGCACTGCGGGAATGCGTGAATGTGAGTGAACCAATCTCCGGTTAATGGCCACAGACTGAGATCTACTAGACCACCAGTTTTGACGCAGCCGTTTTTACACCTTTCTTGCCTGTTACCATCACGGAGCTGATGAAACTTATGAGTGAAGCCGACACCATAGAGATGAAACAACGACTCGCAAAGAGCTTGAATGTAGTTGTTAAACGTGTCGACCAACAAATCGTCACGCAGATACAAATGATTGCAGAAGCGATCCCTGCTTTATGTACGTGTACCTTATTGGTTGTTGACTCGTAGCTGACTACATATTTCAGGGACTGCTGCTGGAGAAGAGTGGTTATTCAAAGCACAGCTCCTAGAGGTTGTGAAAAGTCTGATCATGGTAAGCTTGCCGCTGTGTGTTCCAGCGGGTTTCTCTGAAGACGCTATAGTCATCCAAAGAATATTCTGCTTCTCTCGTACCACTTGTGATCCCCTTGGTTCAGGAAAGCCTATCGCCTGGAGTGAGTTTTCATGCTGATCCTTCTTCAACTGCTCTGATTTTACGTGAAGGTCGCCATCAACCTGGACGAGGATGGCATCAACCTATGGCTCGCTGCACTCCGAAACTCTACAACCCTTCAGAACATTTCTACCTCGAACCTTCTCCAACTATTCCCTCTTGCTACGGCACTACTCGCAAGTAATTTGGACCTTTTAGGGAAGATAACATATATCGTTGAATCCTATCTCTTCGTGGATGCACTCCTTGTCTTGCAGGTATTAGCTAGTAAGACACGTTTACCTCTCGTCACTGACAACTCCCTCTAGAACTTTTCATTGGACCTCATGAATGCAGTCATGAGTGTCATGCTTGGCCAAGCCCTCCAGACGAACCAAATAGGCATTTTAAATTGCGTGAACTTTATGATGCAGCTGGCTCCCTCGTCACTGTGGGGGAAATCAGTGCACCGATCGGGTTTCTTCAATCATATTGTGAAAATTCTCGGCGACGATGAGGTAGGGATTCGTTTTCTGTGCTTAATTGCGTAGTATTCAGCCATGCGACAGAGTTCCTCTTGTATGCTGACAGAATGTGTCTTTGTCCTGGCGCGGATCGCGTTGACAGATCGCGAGATGTTTATTCGTCTCGTGTCTGCTGCAGCCCAAGTAGAAAATGTATGCGAAGAGAAAATTTGGGAAGTTATCTTGGATCAGTTTTGGAGACAGGTATGCGGCTCCTGTGTTGCACCTCAACATCTTATTTTCTGTTCGTTAGTTTGACCACATGTCGGAACCGCGGCACCGAAAGCTTCTGGCTCTCGGGATTGCGTCTCTCGTCTCAACCGGTCGCCACGAGGTACTGGAGCGTGTGCCAAATGAGATCTTTAATCTCTGGACAGATGTCCTCTATGAAGTGAGAGAAAGTCGCAATCACACCGAGGATGGCGAAGACGGGTCAGTTCTTGATCAAGGTCGTTGTTGCCGTCTAATGAGACATATCTATCAGCGGTCCCAACCTCTACTGGGATGTAGACAATATCCCAGCATCATATTACGCCGAGTCTAAAGGGACCCTAGAGTATGACCGTCGCAAATCGGTACATTCGCCTCTTATGCCACCATTGACATCGCTCAGTTACTTTCTAGCTGTGCGAGCGTGACCCAGTGCGGACTCTTCGGCTCGCGACATCTCTTGCAAGTGCACTTCAAGAAGCGGAGAGCGCTTGTGGAAGCGCGCGATTCAAGCTTGATTATCTTGACAAAACAGACACTACAGTACTCAAGCAGCTTCAGACAGAGCTCGCCGGCTAACGGGTAGATCGCAGACGATTGCATCTACAAACGTATTTCTTTGCTTTCATCTCGGACGATGTGTCTTCTCTCTCCTTCTACTAATACTGGCGTTTCACTCTCTGTCATGTTCTCTCATACTGCATATCAGTTAAACTGATTATTACATAAAGAACCAGAGCATTACCAAGCCATGTGTTCCAGTGTAACACGGATCGCATTTTGCCTCTCCATCGCAGTCGGTACACGTATCGGAATAGATGATCGCGTGCCTTGCATGCAGTTGGTACTCTCAGAATCCAAATTGGGGTCCTCGCTCGGTTTGGTGTGACAAGAGCAGCCTTGGAGGCAGTAGTTAGTGGCGTCAACAGGAGAATCGACCACGGTTCCGCGAAAGTGTTTGGCGGCGGACGGGAAAGCGTAAGCGAGCAAGATCGGAAAGGGGAATGGACATGGGCTAGAGTCGATGTCGCGAGCCCACACTTGCTGATCGTAGGAAAATTGCGTGAGCAGCGCTAGTAAAATGATCCCTGCGGCGTATAAGAAGACTTGGAGGAGTTTTTTATTTAACATGCGATGAATGGATTAGTGAACAATGGAGATACCTAGAGCAGCATTGGTCCAGACCAATGCTACAAGAGCTTCGTAAACGGCAGCGAAGCGGGTACGAAGGGCACTATCGGACTCATATGCAAAGAGACCGAGCACTGTGAGGCAGGCGGATAATTAGCGGAGCAATATAAGGGGTTACTCCGGACTTGCGTATCTGAAAGGGAAAAAGGGCAAAAACCCATGTTGCCTCGACACAGACGATTTGCGGGGAGAAGAGTATCTTCTTGAGGATCCTTTCCAGACATACGTAGACCAAGGAGACAGTAGGAAGTGTTGGGCGAGTTACTTACGTCCAAATAGCACCGGCGAAAGCGAAACATGGGATAGCGATCAGGGCACCAAAGTTGTTGGACTTGCCGTAGCCGTTGACCCAGAGCACGACGGCAAGGAAGATGCACGCGAGGGATAGCAATGCGATTATACCTGGCGAGTCGGAATCATCCCAAAGATCACCAGATGAAGATTGGCTTACCCATCCACAGCTTACGGGCAGTCCTAAAGCTCAGGCCCATGCTTGGTGTCTTGCATGGCTTCAACTCTAGCCCGCTCTCTAGATAGCGGCTGACTCGGACGAGCAGCGGTTGCACCGCCACCACTATTCCGACTGACTCTACTAGTACTAGATGACAGGACAGAATACCCATCGAGATGTCCCTAAACTCAGTTGTAAGCTACCATTTAGAACACTTCACGTCTCATCGTGACTTCTTTTGCTCAAGTCTGTTCTCGCGCCAAGGAATTTGTCGAGTTTCATGATCAAGTCGAGGTAGGTCAACTACGACGACCGTTGTCTGTTGCCTGACGCGTATTTCAGACCAGCATTCACCTCCTGGATTCTTTAGAGTCGTTCCTATCCACCTTCCAGAGAGACCTGTCCGCCGTATCTGGTCAAATATCTGAACTTCAGGCGCGCAGCACTGATATCGACAACAGACTCAAGAGCCGTCGGGTTCGATTTCTCCCTCTTTCTTTGTTCTGGCAGTAAACTCGCATACAGAGAATCGAGAAGCCCTTGTCAAGTCTCATATCTGACCTGACAATCCCGCCCACACTGGCTACGACATTACTCGACACAGAAGTTGGGGAAGCATGGATACCGGCGGTTGCCGATTTTGAAAGGCGACTCGATACCCTACGCGCACGCTCGCGCGTCAAGGCTGCTAAAGAACTGGCAGATGTCGTAGAGGCCCTCCGGATAGTCGTATGTTCTTTTCTATCCGATCCTCCAAGCAAGTACCTACACAAACCTACAAGACAGCGACAAAACTTCGCGCCTTTTTCCTTGCATTGTTGAACGCGATAAAGGATAGCGTGACGACCAATATGCACGTGTTGCAGTCTTCCGGATTCCTCAAATATCGTGCCTTGTTCGGTTTCTTGAAGCGTCAAGCTGAAGCCGTGGCAAAGGAAATACAGGAATTGTACATCGTTGCAACTCGCACATACTATGAGACTGCGTTTCGGCGCTACATTCGCAGTCTTGGTTGGCTGAGGGTAAATTTTCGTTATCATCAACTGCTCATTTGTGATCCACGTTCTTCAGGCTCGCGTTACTGAGAGGTTTGAAAGTATTACGACAATGTCAACAGATGATGATGATACTCTTGGAGACTTGGAGCGCTTGACCTACGCAAAGTTGGACGGACCAGGTGTCATACTTGCGTATCAGGCTGACGACAAAGCTCATGTGAGTGCGTTGACTTTTTGCATTGGTCAACGAGCTAAGTATCATCTCAAGAAAGAGCCACTCGAAGCTATCTTGAGATCCGTCTTCTTGGTTCTGATGGACAATGCGACAGCAGAATATTCATTTGTTGCATCGTTCTTCTTCGTCGAGCCCTTGGAGCCCCCACCGTCCATTAATTTGCCAGAAGCCGGACAGCTCTCTGTCATGTCGGAGGAACTTCATGATCGTAAAGAGGTCAAAGACAACGACTCCGTAACTGATTCAGAAGCGGCGACTCCCGTTCCGAATCCAAGAGCTCTTGAACCCCAAGTACTCGGCCGTCTCGCCACCATGGACAAGGCTGAACGAACGGAGCTGGGTGACATTTGGAAGAAGATTTTTGACCCTGTTCTGGAGTATACAAAGGCAAGTCATCGGTGTCAGAATCAGGGAGAGCGAGTTTGATAGTGATTTTCCACCTGTCTAGACATTCTTGAGTTCCGTCATCGAACCTCTACCGCCACCGACTCCACTCTTGATCATGGTCCGACTGACGGAAGCTGTCACGGCAGAGGTTCAGAAACGCCAGTGCTCGCCTTTGGAGACATTCTTCTTCACTATGCGCCTTCAGCTTTGGCCCATATTTCAAAAAGCCATTTCGGAGCACTGCGATTCGCTCAAAAAACTATCGGATCGTCCTAGTGGCTACTTCAACAAGGCGCCTTCGACGACTGATGAATTGGTGATGAATGCAAGTATCCAAGCGTACCCATGTTGCCAGCTCATCAGATCACTTGCAGATTTGCAAACGTTACATCAACTTGTTCCAATCATTGGTCTTACTGACGGAACAGAGCGAAGAGACTATGATATTCAGCAAGTGAGCTTTTAGTGTTGTATATGTGTATCCCTGGGACTGACTTTTGTGTAGCCTTTTTCGACTTCAACAAGAGTTGAACAAATTCATTCTGCGACACACGGAACAGATCACAGACCCGGTCGCAGAGGCTACAAAGCAGTCCTCCATCTATGAAGTACTCTTGCAAGGTCTGATTGTAAGTCCCGTCTAAAATGACCAGCGTATGGTGTGCAAACAGGTCTACATAGAAGGGGACTCGTCTTACGTCGCATCCCAAAGCTCAGGTGGAGCTCAACTTTTGGACGGAAAAGGAGGAGGCAGCTCGAAGAATTATCATATCTGCAGGTAAAAGGAGAGAAGCTACGTGAATAAATATACTACTATTTTTCATCATGTCCTTGTGGAGATTATGCCCATTCTTGCGTGATCCGAAATAAATTACTCAGCAAGAGAGATATTTCCAAGGATAAGATAAATAGATGGTCAATTAGAGTTTATAAAGAGCAGAAGAGATAAGGAACGTTTGATATTCAAGGGCCCGATGAAAGTGTGGTGAACTTAGAACTGTTTTAGTAGGGGCAAATCACGGCGGTGATGAGATCCTTGGTGAAGAACGTCAAATACTGAAACCGCATTACCTGTGATCGGACTTTTGCATGGATGGGAAAGACGCTTTTAACAGATTGGTGGTGCCATTGGGCTTCCCAATTCCAAGCTTGTTCAAGACGTCCCGCACTTCACCCGACCCAGCCGTCACCGCTCGCTTCTTGAATCTAGGTTTCGGTTTCGTTGGGGCCAGACGGGGTGTATGCATGTCAAATGACATCGTGTGATCGAGTGTTGACACCGAGGGAGCCCGGATGAGAGTCGGATTGGAAGCTCCTGCTCGACCTTCTAAAGCTTCCCTAAGGTCGGTAACGCCGACGCCGCGTACAGATCGGGTCAGGCTCTGAAGGGAAAGGTTCTCTATCGCCATCAGTGCAGGTGACAACCTGAGCAGCGGAGATCCGTTTTCCGTCAGGGGTCGGTGAGTGTTGGGCCGTTCGAGGGCTGGAATGACCAATTACATTATAAATACGTGGGAGAGATTTTTGATGCTCACAATCTTTTAGGGCGGCTTCCGCAGACCACTGCGTAGTCAACCTGCGAAGCAATGCTTGCCGATCCAAGCCGGTTGCCTCTTGAATATTTTTGGAGGAAACGATCAACGAGAGTGCTTCTTCAGCATTTACATGTGACCATTCAGCCACCATCTCTGATTCCGTAACCGGAGGGAACATGACCTGCTCTTCTGGGGGGCGTAAAACGCCTGGCGTGAATGCTACCACTTGGGGAAGAGTTACCGATCCATGGAATGATGCGAGTGCCTGGAAGTAACTCTGTGTTAGCACTAAAGTAGACAAGGTTTGCGCAACCCTTACGCCTTCCGCGAGCTTTATCAGTTCGGCACACTCCCACACCTGGCCGATGACAAGCCAGACACGAGTAATGACTTCCTTCAGCACTTTGGCTCGTTGTCGGACGGAAAGGTCGGGCTCGTCCTTTATCTGAGAAGCTGCGTCTAGTGAGAGAAGCATTGGGATTCCGGTTAACAGGCCTCGGATAGGAACCTCTTCGTGTATGGCAGTAAGAACATGGAGAATGAGCGCGTGATCTGATAAGGAGGCAAGGGTCGTAGATGAAACCTTTTGAGGAGTGCAATCTAGTAGCCTTTGGGAGTTGGAAGCTTTCCGCGACCGAATGATGGTACCAGCCGAACGACGGGAGGAAGAGGGACGAGATGCCTGTGTCTCTGCGGCTTCCATATTTTGCCCAGATGGGTCTGTGCTTGGCGTTGTAGAGGACACCCCTATGGATGCGAGGTCGCCGTTCAACGAATAAGCCGGAGATGGAGAAAGATTGGTGACAGATCCGAGCGAGGACGAGGTAGCGAGTATGAATAGATAGGCATGGGCAGCGTGTAATGACCGCGTGCCGGGGTCACCGAAGAGCATTAAGCTGATGTTGTTCATCTGGACAGGGGAATTTTCTTCTGTCATCTGCCTTGAACGTTTGATACTGCCCGAAGCACCCCGTTTCGCAAGTTCTTGACGCAAGTACGTGACCAACGTATGAGCATAGTCACTTCTCACTGCATAATCATCATCACACAGAAGGTTCAATGTTTCATACCATATCTCTCCGGATACTCTTTTTCGCTGGGTAACCTGGGAGCTGGGTGAAGAAGTGCCGCTATCCAGTAAGAATGAGGGCTGAGGAGACATGGTGTTTTTCTCATGATCATCCTTTTTTGCTGCGTCGGCAGCTTGTATGAGACCCGAAAGCCCAGCAAGCAAGCACCTTATTGCTTGTGAGCGACGTTTATTGTAATCGTCTCTCTCGGGCGATGGGGAACCGCGAATCTCGACGGTCACGAGACGACTGATGAGTTCGCTAGCCAGGTCCTGGATCTGATCAGAGTAGTAGACATGAGCACCGAGGGAGCCGATGCACTCGACCAACGAGGGAAGTAGGTCGTCGTCGGGGTTTACAGAGACTCTGCGGAGGACGAGTGTGACGAGGTTAGATACGATGTCCGAGGTTGAGAGGTTGACCAAAGGGATCGGTGAAGTAAATACGGTGGTGAGCATCTTTGTCAACGTTTTGTGTTCATGAGTAGAGAGTGGGGTATCCTGTGTTTCGAGCAGTCGCTCGACTAGACGGGATGGAACGGCATATCGATATTGATACTGTGTCCATTCGCAAGCTTTGCGAGCGAACCAACGGCACTGGTCGACCTTACTCCAGAGCTGTTGATCATTCAAGATCTCAAAGGCAGCTTGCAATATAAAACCGATTTGTGCAGCATTAGCGTGGTGCAAAAGGAGGGACAAGGCACGGAGAGATGCAGTGAGGATGTCGGCAGACGAAGGACCGGACTCGCCATCGACGTGAACGTGGATGGATGC
The DNA here is from genome assembly GCA_038089535.1 of Hemileccinum rubropunctum. NCBI lineage: Eukaryota > Fungi > Basidiomycota > Agaricomycetes > Boletales > Boletaceae > Hemileccinum > Hemileccinum rubropunctum. Next base: position 73,496 of record JBBPLC010000015.1, on the reverse strand, counting down.
AGCCCTCCTTTGGTCAGGGGGACGGGTGCGAAATTCAGCCATGTAGAGAGATGGTGTATTGTCCTTGAGGGCCGAGGAACTAAAAATTGGAAATAAGGTGTACGGCAGGGTGGCGTCGCGGGCAGACGTACCAATCATCGAGGGGCTTTGGATCTGAATGCAGCACGTGAAAGAGGAGAGCGGGGACGATCCGGGATGCCTGGGACTTGAACTGGGTGGGGGAGAAATATAAAGCTTCCGAATTGACAACACCGGTGATCGCAGCGAGGCCGACGAGACGTGTCCTGGAAAAGGGATGGAGTGAGGAGAGGAGGAGAGCGGGGGGAATATACCTATTTCTTAGTTCGTAATCGACGGATTTTATCTCCGCGGTGGACTGCTTTGCAAAGCGAGCGAGGACGAGGAGGTAATTCTGTGTCAAGTCTGCGTCTACGCCGATGGCATGGCCGTCAGTATAGGTGCACCAGGCGGTGAGCTAGGAACGGTGAGGGCGGTTGGGGACACGGCGGGGGGATACGCACGACGGTCGCTGCACGGGCTGAGATCTCCAAGTCGGAAGGGATGAGTTGGAGGGTGAGTTTGAGACAGGAGAGGAGAGAAGGAGAGAGGAGGGAGATGTCGCGACGGCATTCTACTGCGAGTGCACGAAGGATGGCGAGCGTGACGAGGAGAGAGCTAGAGGGGGGGAGAGATGTGAGGAGGAGAAGAAAGGTTAGGGTATGCTCACGCTCGTGCGCGGGTGTTTCCAGCGAGCGCCTTTGTGGACTGCGATTTTGCGTGTTTTTCGAGTACAGCGCCGAGTTTGTGAATCTTTCCTGGACGATTAGCAGCGTAGTAAGTTAGACGAGAAAGTTCCTGCGCGTTCGGAGGACCAGCAGACGGTGGATAGCAGGCCGCGACAAGGGACACGTGATTGGGAGTGAAGAGGTGCATCGAAGAAAAGACAAGCAAGCTACCGTGGGAAGAAATTATTATTATTCGCTCTCCTCCCCGAGCACCTCCATTCGACGCGTGTCAGACTCGACCACGACATCCTTCAGCAATCCCACAACCTCTTTATGTGTAACCTCCATCATCCGCATCCATCGCTTGCTTATCATCCACCCAGAAACCCCCTTGGGTGGTACCAATATTCCCTCCTTGGGTGGCCCACGCAACCGCTCCCTCCGACCCACCCCTCGTCGCGGTCGCTGTGTACTCTCTGCCCTGTCTTCCTCGTCTAGCGCATCAAAAAACCGCTGCAACCGCACGCTGCGCCATGGAAACCCTCGTATTCGCAAGATCGTCGTTCGCGTGCCGCTCGTCTCGTCTTCTTCAATCTCGGACTCCTCCGATGACATGCATTCCATCTGCAACGCGCCGTCAAACGTCACGTGCTCAAACATACACATCTTGTTTCGCGCTTCTGAGCGATTCCCAAGTTTCTGCAACACACCACTCAGCAAGACGAGCCTTAGTGTCACTGCGCACATACCACTTTCCGTCGACTCAATCGCCGAGCACGCTGTGCCTTGAGCTCTTCCCGTTGCTTGTGAGCTTGTGCGGCAGAATCATCCCTCTGCGCCCTGAATTTCTGTCGCAACGTCACAAACGCCTGATCAAATGCCGAATCCAACGTCTTCTTGCTAAAATCCTTGTCCGGCACGTGCTTGTATAGCTTGCGATTAGCCTTGAGGTCCTTGAGTACTCGTTCCTTCATCCGTCCGTTGTGCACAGACTGCCTCGGCGTCTTATCCCATACAAATCGCACAGGTTCATCTGGACCCAACGCCGTCCCTTCCACATGACTGTCCGGCAACTGTTTATCCGTCTCGAGCATCATCACTCGCAACAAGTGATTGCGCATGGCGTGCTTGATAACATGTACAATATCAGGAACAAGCGTCATCATCTGAAACTAGCAGAAAATACCTGGATAGTGAGGCAACGTGTGTCGTGGTGGTTTTTCCTACGCACACGATACTGAGGAGCTGCCGAGTCTCCATCAGTATACCATTCCTCCTCGCTCTCCGATCCTACCGTACAACGCCCTTTTGTGTTTCCAAGAGATGATGTTGGGTTTACATTCACAAAGCGAGTAGGAGGAAGCAATGGTGACGCAATATAGCTCCCTGGGGTCGATACCTCCGCAGAATCAAGTACGACATCTGCTGATGCCATAATCACAGCTTGGCCCACTCCCGGAGAGAGCGTCCCGGGCATCGACGAATGCGATAACGTGGGCGAGGTACTAGGAGTCGGCTGTTGTGACGAGGAAACGAGCGACACATACTCGAGCTGCGAGTGTTGTGACAGTACAGAATTACCATGAGCATTCACAATGGCTCCGACCGATGATGATGACGTCGGGGTGTCAAAGGCCACACGCGCTTTCAGTGCAGTGATCTCTTGCCGCATCTCGAGCATACGACGTTCCATTTCCGCTTGTCGAAGTCTGTATTTGGTTTCTTGCTCTTGTTCCCAAGTAATCCTCCGCTTGCGCTCTATTTCTTGTGCCTCCCTCGTTGAGGCCAGGAACCGCAAGAGTTCTTGTACCGCATGCATTCCACCACCGTGTGGATGGGTCGAGCGTGCCGAACTGTGACCGCTGTGGTGTGCTGAGTAAGGTGTGCAAGATATATACACCAGCTACTCACATTGGTGGGAACGGGGGTGTTGCGGGTGGCCTGGGTGGTTCAGAGATTGCTAGTTCGAGTTCGCTACGATGTGGGGCGGGCTGAGGTGCAGTGGGCTGTAGGGCTAGTTGGGTTCCCAAGACATGAGTTGGCCTAGATCTTGGCTGCGCATAATACGGATTGAGAGCGTCGGAGAGCTCGCTGGTGGGCATAGTCAGCCCTGTGCTATCTGTAGCATCCAGGTTTACAAGGAGGTTGTTTGCACATGTTTAATTTAGAGGGCCCTGCCTAACAAGGAACGACCAGAAAGACGCGTCAGCGGAGGACCACCGAAACGACCATGGACGACATAGGAAACCTCATCGGAAATCAGATCAGGGCCAACATGCGTGGCCCGGTCGATACTACCGTTCCGGATAAGTGAGTTCCCCCCACCCCCTTGATACATTATCTTCATGTAGAGACTGTAGCGGAGAAGTCATTCATATCTCATCGCTCGCGCTGTTGAAGGTATGCAGCGACCACCATTTCACTCGTATATGAGAGCTTATCACCGTGTAGATGCTCAAGCACGGACGTGCTGGTGTTCCCATGGAGGTCATGGGCCTCATGCTTGGAGAATTCGTCGACGAGTACACGGTGCAGGTCATCGACGTGTTCGCCATGCCCCAGTCAGGCACGACGGTCACCGTCGAATCCGTAGACCATGTCTTTCAAACAAAGATGGTCGATATGCTAAAGCAGACTGGCCGGTGAGCACTTGTCGCTGCGTGCCTGCTGTCACGTTCATTAAATCCGTGTGCGTCAGACCTGAGATGGTGGTTGGGTGGTACCATTCACATCCAGGGTTTGGGTGCTGGCTATCGAGCGTTGACATCAACACACAACAAGTGAGATCGAGACTGTCGCTGATTGGCCATGCATCAACTGACATGTCGCCCCAAGTCGTTTGAGCAAATGCAGAATCGCTGCGTTGCGGTGGTCATTGATCCCATCCAGTCTGTCAAAGGCAAGGTAGTCATTGATGCGTTCCGTCTCATCAACCCGCAGACGGTGCTCGCTGGTCGTGAGCCACGGCAAACGACATCCAACATCGGACATATCAACAAGCCATCGATCCAAGCACTGGTTCATGGGCTGAACCGCCACTATTACTCTATTGCTGTCAATTACCGCAAGACTGAGCTTGAACAGGCGATGCTGATGAATTTACATAAACGGAATTGGACGGAAGGATTGAAGCTTCACGATTTCTGTTCACACAAGAAGAGCAACGAGGACTCTATCAAGGTTAGTTCCGATGACAAGCTTTCTGTGGGCTGAGATGAACAGGATGCGCCACTGCACAGAAAATGCTTACGCTATCCGAAGCATACAATAAATCCGTGCAAGAGGAGTCGACGCTGTCTGCGGACAAGTTGAAGACACGTCACGTGGGGAAACAAGATCCCAAACGGCACTTGGAAGAAACGGTAGAAAAAGCAATCGGGGATCAAGTCGTGCAGAATTTGGGCACGATGCTGCTGGCAGAGCTATAGTGATTGTAAACTACTGAATCCGCCCTGGCTTAGGCATCATTCGGGGATTATAAAACAAAGGAATGACGCCCATCATTTTGGCGCGGCGAATAGCCTTGCCTAGCCTGCGCTGTGTCTTTGTCGTAAGGCGGGTCTGTGTGCGCGGTTTGATTTTTCCGAGTTCGGAGACAAACGAGGAGAGCAGGGCTGAGTTGCCTGTCTCCCAGAGAGGGTCTATGCCCAGCTCGCGGAGGATGTCGTTGCGAGACGCCTCTTCGCGGCCAGGTGCGACAAGGGGAGGTGCGGTTCTAGTGTTCCTTGGCTGAAAACGGTGCCGGTAGGACCAGTAGTGGGGACGGATGAACTTGGGATGGCGCGTGAGAAATGTGCAAAGAGGGCATACAGAAGGGTATTACCAGACCGAGGGCAAATTTTCTGCGGAGACCAGCTGGTTGCCGTTGCGTGTTCTGACCGTCGTGTGCTGGGGGAGATGAGCGGTGAGCATGGATGGGAAGGGCGACGTACTGCGGGCATCTTCTGCTTGGTCGAGGATGTCGTGGAGGTGTTCCTGGTCACCTCGGAGGGTAGAGAGGACGCGCAGACCGGGGCGGACACGGGCAATGGCGCGGACAGCGAGGTCGATGGTGAACATGATGGGAACGTGGGAGTAGCTTAGATAATGATATTGAGATGTGTAAGACCCCCGGACAGTCTCGGCAAGTGCCAGTCAGGATTGAAAGAGAGGCATCGCCCGCTCTTCACTTTGTCACTGGTCACCGATCACAGTACTTTTACTTACGGTCCCGTCTCCGTCGCCTGATGTTCTCTGTCGCCCTCCCTTTCTCCCTACCACCCCTTCTCTGATCTTTGCTCCTCTCCATGTCCGACGTCTCCCGTCGTCAAGCCCCAAGTCCCCTCGTCTTGACCCCCGACGTCAACCTGTCCTCCACCTCCCATACATCCAGCTCAAACACCGTGTCCATGCCGTTTGTTCGTAGACATGTCACCCGTCGCCTCAAGACTGCCAAAGCAGACTGCGACAAGGAGCTCCGTAGGGTAATCAACAACATCACCACCTTCTTCGAGGAGAGGCTCCGCGAGGGTGACCAAGACCGCGACGTGGATCGCGACTCCTGTCGTGATCGTGACCCAGACCGTGACTCACAGTACGGCGACAACGACTTTCTCCACGACCCTCTCCTCTATCAGCCCCGTCCCGTCTCCCAGGCAGACGATTATTCAGACAGTGGTTACGAGGCCGAACCAGAGGGCCGTCATAGTCGTCAGCGTGCGTCTCCAGAGAATGGCACTTGTTCCCTCCCTCCCTTGACTCATCGGACCTCGTCCCCCGGTCTTCTTGCAGCATCCTCTTCCTCTTCCTTCTGCCCTTCCTTGCGCAGACAAAACACCAATCCCTGGGAAAAGTCCACCCCCACCCCTCCTTCCTCTAGCGCCGTACCTAGTCCCGTCGTTCCTGCTACGTCTCTCTCCGACACAGCCAGCCCCCGTAGACAGTCAAACGCCATTCCTCCTACTGCCTGGCCGTCTCAGAGCCTCTCTTCCCGCAGACTTTCACGCACGGTCCACATTCCCATTCGTCCTGTTAGATCCGGCCAGAGTTCACGTTCCACTTCCAGATCCCGATCTCCGCTCCCTCCTCCCACAACCCATGGCAGCTTTTCTGATGTACTTCCGCTCTCCTCTATCAATCGCCGCTCCTCACGCATACTCGTCGATGACCCCGTTGATCCTATCATGACCGCCCTTTACGACCTCATAGGTGTCGCAACCGATGTCACAGAAATGTCCGTCGCACAGCTTACAGCCCACTCAAAGGTCTGCGAGTCCCTCGTTCAGCGTGTGCAGCACATCGGAAAAGCTTGGGACGATCATCCAGACTGGCACGGCCGAAACTGGTATGTGCAAGTCTTACTTGCCGTCGCTAGCCTCAGCCGCGTCGTGGAGTGGTGGGAGGCGGAGAAACAGTTTTGGAACTTCGACGACAACAACGAGGATGAACAAGACGAACCTCTCATGTTCGTACTCAAGCCCTCGGAAGAACAGCCTCCAGCACCAACGCCGACTACTCGTGCTCATAGGGAAGAGGGATCCTTGCGCATGTCTCTCGATGACGAACACCGTTTACGAATGAGTCGGGTGGTCAGCCAGGGCAGACGTTCAAGAGACGAACACCCAAAGGAGCTCATGCGAAAATCGACCTCACCTGATCCTTTATCTCGCTCGTCTCCCAACAAGCTACCCGAGCATAGCGAGTCTGCTCGAGTCCTGGCTACCGAACGCCTGCGTCTTCAGGCCGAGACTGCTCAGAATCAGAATATCATCATGGAGCTCAGTTTGGACGGGGATCATTTCATCTGGGTAAATTACGCGTGGAGGGTTGTGGTTGGGTAAGTTCTCAGTTTATGAACGGGGTAACAACCACTTGACGTTTAATATTATTAGAACTGAACCATCAGAACTTCCTGGCACGCGGATATCGTACTTACTTGCACCGTCGGATTGGGCCGTTTTCAAGGATGCGACTCAACGACTTCAGCAAGATGATTCTCACACAGTTGAAGTTAGATTCCGGTTTCAGGTTCAGCCCGACGGCCATCAAGAACTTCTCGCGAACGGGGTTCTTTACCAACAGATGGAGGCTAAAGGTATGCTCATGATTGACCGCGAGGACGCGCAACCCTCTCACACGATGTGGGTTGTCAAACCTATTGCTCCTCCGCGGTACGAGTATCCGTCCCCTCCCATCATCCTGGAGTCCGGAGAAATTGATCAAGAGTCACTGCCGGAGGAAGCTCACATACCGGAACCCATGGCTGACGAGCCTGTGGCACCCTTTCCGTTCACACAACCTATATCCACCGAGCCCATTCTGTGTCGCATCTGTGAGTGCCATGTCCCGCAGTGGTACTTTGAGAAGCACAGCGAAACTTGTGTGGAGGTCCACCATCTCGAGGCGGAAATTTGCGAATGCAACGAATCCATCGGTGAATTGAGAAACACTATCAAGGACCTTTTACTCGCATTGGAGACTTCGTCGCCCGCAATGACCCCCGAATATCGCGGAGTGCCCATCTTCATCCCATCGACATCACCGAGTATGTCAAGCCCTCTTCAACTATTCCGGACAAGCAAAATGCAGCGTGTTGGCGTGAAGAAAATGCAGCGTCGGCTGTTGGAGCAATTGGACGATATTTTGCAGGTTGCTCTCGAAATTACCATTCCCTCGCTTAAGGAGGAGGAGTCGAAAGAGCCTATCGAGCGACAGAGACTGCTCTCCCCAACCTCGGAACGGAAGATGTCTCAAGTGCGGAACTGGTGCAAACAGACAATAGAAGATGCTGCATTGACTCAACTCGGCGAGGATGCCGAGCGTATAATGCGACAAAAGGTGGACAACGTTGTCCGCATGCAGAACACCATTCGCTACTCGGAGAAGATATGGCAAGAATGGGAGGAGAGAGTAGGCGAAAGTCTGGCAACTGTCGACTATGAAGAGGAAAGCAGCGACGAAGACAACTTGGCGCCGGTTGGAGATGCGACACCCGAAATAGTGGAGGGAATTGTGTTACCTCGCAGTACATCGGAGAGCGCCTCCATCAGCTCTATCGAAGATATGTTATCTGGTCCTACGCCTGTGGCTCCCTCATCCCCTGTTCCTACTACGCCAAACGAGAACCGACAACTAGTCTCTATTCCTGCTCCTCCTTCAATTCCACCAACTTGGCAAATGATGAACAAGATGCCTACCAGATCCTCGACGCCATCATCCATATCGTCTCCTCTTGCTCTGGTGGAACCAATCACTGCTTCGGATGACCACCCGCCCTACATGGATCTCAATGAAGCTCCTGTCGAGAATGGAACTCTGAGGGCTCGTCGTTCCACCAACAACCTGCTGGAACCCCGGCTTCTGGTCACGCCTCCCCTGTCGCCAAGCATTCTTCCTCGAGATGCCCCCATCACCGCTCGCCGTGGACACCGACGACATTCCACTGTCAACCCGATGTTCAGTCCGACGTCGTCCAATACGCCACTATCTCCCCGCCAGCCGTCCACAGCACCGCTATCTCGTTCCACACCAGCTTCCATCAAGGATTTTGACATCATCAAACCGATAAGTAAGGGCGCATTTGGTTCGGTCTTCCTAGCCAAAAAGAAGGCTACAGGAGACTATTATGCGATTAAGGTTCTCAAGAAGGCTGACATGATTGCGAAGAATCAAATTACCAATGTTAAGGCAGAACGAATGATTCTCATGAAGCAGGCGGAGTCGCCATTCGTGGCGAAGTTATATTTCACCTTCCAAAGCAAGGAGAACCTCTACCTCGTCATGGAGTACCTAAACGGCGGTGACTGTGCTGCTCTCATCAAGTCACTGGGGTCGCTACCGGAAGAATGGACGCGCCAGTACATCGCAGAAGTAGTGTTGGGTCTCGAGTACCTCCATGAGCGAGGCGTTGTTCATCGGTAAGACTGGGCTTGTATTCATAAATAGACGGCCATTCTAATATGCATGTCAAACAAGGGACTTGAAGCCGGACAACTTGCTTATCGACCAGCACGGGCACCTGAAGCTCACCGACTTTGGGCTGAGCAGGATTGGTCTCCTTGGCCGACAAACTCGAGAAGTTCCTATGGGAATGGGACTTCGCCATCGCACGAGGTACGATTCGCGGTCCCGGCCGCCTTCCCTGGATTCAGGTTTCCTTGCTTCTCCGATGCTGCCGTCGGACGGTGGTTCATATTTCGGTCAAGGAGCACATCCCGTGTCTCGAAGCGGAACCTCGTTATTCCAGTTCCCCGCAGACGACATCAGCGAATCCGGTAGTGGCTCTGAATTGGTGTCCAGCTTTTATTCGAGGCGAAGCAGGGCGGCAGACAGTCCTTTACAATCCTTCGCCACAGAACTTACCACAGACTTGCGCTCACATTCGGGCGGCAATACTCCTTCCGGGGAGCAAAAGTTTGTCGGCACACCGGACTATCTGGCACCAGAAACGATTCTAGGTCTTCGCGGCGACGATGCTGCTGTTGATTGGGTACGGACTCTCACATTCTACTCGAAGATGTACAGTAACTCATTGTCGTTTAGTGGGCCCTTGGGGTCATCACATATGAATTTTTGTATGGGATCCCACCATTCCATGCTGAGACTCCGGAAAAGGTATTTGAAAACATACTATCAGGACAGATCGATTGGCACGAAGAGTGGGTGGACTTCATGGACGAAGTCAAGGATTTTATGCGAAGACTTTTGGACACCAACCCCGCGACCCGATTAGGTGCCAACGGTGCCGATGAAGTTAAAAATCACCCCTTTTTTGAGGGGATTGAGTGGGATAAAGTTACTTCGAAAGAAGCTGCTTTCATACCGCAAATTTCGGACCCGGAGTCGACGGATTATTTCGATCCCCGAGGAGCAATACCCCAGCTATTCCATGACGACGACATTGCTATTACGAACGTTGACAGCCCAGCAATCAACCTAGCCACCACCCAACCAACCAACATTCCTTTACCAAGTAACCGAGACTCGGTTCCCTCTCCGGCTAGCGATGACTTTGGATCCTTTAGTTTTAAGAACTTACCGGTCTTGAAACAGGCGAACGACGATGTGATTCGCAAACTCAAGACAGATCAGCTGGCCCCCATCGCTCACACCTTGTCCGACCCAACGAGCATTAGCACGCGAAGGCGTAGTCTATCACAACGCCACAAGAAGCCTCCGAGTGTTGTTACGGCCATAGATCAAAAGACTATCTCTCAAGGTCCTCCTTCTCCGTCGACCTCGACGTCGTCGATCGCTTCCTCGCCGTCCAGAGCAAGCATACCGCCTATACCAGGCAACACCTCCGGCAATCATACTCGTAAACCCTCAGAGTTTGGCGCAATCGAGAGGTTCAAACTGAATCACCTTGATGGCGTCGAGCGGAGAAACACGATGCCGAGCCGATTACGAACTGCGTCTATTTCGAGCAGTGCAGGCGATGGATCAGGCTCTGACAATCGGTCATCTTCAGCAGGGCAAAGTCTGAGTCAGCTCGAGGTGACCCCTCCTTCATCAGTGCACTCTGTAGATTTGCGCAAGGGGCCAGATCCTACGGATCGTGCTGTGACTTGCCTACTGGCTGAGGACAATCCCATTACGGCTAAGATAATCGAAACGCTACTCATTCGTCTTGGGTGTCGATGCGTGGTAGTGGCTGACGGTTCAGACGCGATTGGCGTTGCGATGGGCGACATCAGTGAGTCGTTAGTTATATGGAAGGAAACTAAACTAAGCACCCCGCAGAATTCGACTGTATCCTGATGGACCTCCACATGCCAGTCTGTAAGTGTATCCATCGTGAAACTGGCAATTGCTTGATGCTGAGAGATGGGTAGTGGATGGTGAAAGTGCTGCTCGGTACATCAAGAGCACGAATAACAAGAACACCAACACACCGATCATTGCTGTTAGCGCTTACAGCACAGGAGACGAGCAGAATGGCTTGTTTGCAGCGTCCCTTTCTAAGCCGCTGCAAAGAGCGGATCTGCTGGCTGTGATGCGGAAGTTGGGATTCAAGACATCCGCAGTGCAAGGTGTTTCGCACGCACCCGTTAAATTCGTTCCTTCTCGTGTCTCCTGACTTTTTATGCATTTGTCGTGCATTCTTGGTTCCCGTTTCATTTTTCTGCTGCAAGTACACATATACTCATACGCCATGCCATTCAACATTCTTCTCGACTCTTCAGCACACTCACCAGCATAACTTGTCTCAGCGCTCTGCATATTGTACGTTAGAGTATCGTTTTATCCCAACCCGCACGCGTTGTACCGTCTCATGTCGAGCAATGGTTGATGCGTTCGCTAAAGCGTTGGCTGATGTGAATCCAAGACAAAGTGGACAGCAAATCAGGCGAGATGGGCGCTGGCGCATGACATGTGCTTGCCCTTGTGTCTCTCACTGCCTCTCCTCCCGCCATCTCGTCCTCGTACACCCCAGCACCCGTCGGGCTCAAGTAGCGGTGTTCAGTGATGCAACATCCAGGTATATCGAATGTGTTTACTCCCTCTTTAACCCCGTTCACCATCTCCTTAGCTTGGCAGTATCCTCAACCACCCCATCGTACTCCGTCCTCTGCCCCTCCCAGACCCCGTCACGCAAGCGAGTCGGGCCCATCACCCTATCTGTCACAGACGTCAATCAACACACCGCCGTCATTTATTCCGCCTAGCCTCACCCCCGGACGACAGCGCGCAAAAATTTGGGACCAAAGTGCTACGCAGCGGTCGCGCACAAGCATGGCTTCACCCTATCAATCACCACAACGTTCGTCGTTGTACGGCGACTATTTTTTTTCGCAGTCCCATGCTCCATTCCTTCCGCCCCCTCCCCTTCCCCAGAAGCCACAAGCGCTACTCAAACCCCTGACGAACTCGTTGCCGCAGATCCCGGCCAAACCGCCAGCACTGGCCATTGTTCCTGCCTCGAGAATTCCTCTCTATCCTACATCAATACCATTGCCAATGATGAGCCCATTTTCTCAGCTCCCTGAACCTATCCCCTCGCAGACCGTGCCTGATGAGAAGGACATCGAACGCGCGCTTACACTTTCCGCCTCGGAAGCTCGAAAGCGTCAAGAGTTGATCGCCCAAGAAGAGGAGGAACTCGCAAGAGCCCTTGAAGAATCACGACTTATGTCCGACACCATGTATTCTCTCGATCTGCAGTCGCCATCCTCTTCAACCTCGCCTGGACCATCATCCATAGATCGGGCATCCATATCTGCAATAAAGGCTTCCTTACGCCATCCAGAAGGCGAAAGCTGGCTACATATGATCACCCCAACAACGTCGACCTCGTCACAACACCCTTCCACAATCGAAGACTCTTATTCTCTCCATTCTTCCGTGAACCAAAATGAGCCCGATGACAGTCCAGGTGATTTTCCTCGAGGGCCATCGAACAACGCCCCAAATCTACACTCGTCCCCGCCTCCAACACCCCCCCTGTACGCCAATGTTGTTTCCAACATTGTCCGAAACCCCCTTCCTACACCTCCCTTGAGTCGGTCAACTGTCGCGCCGTCTCCGTCCCTGGCTACTTCCAGTACATACCTTCCAAACGATCACACACCCTCATCAGACCGCGTCCCTGCTTCTCCGTCTTTATCACTGACACATTCAAGTAGTAGCGAACACTCGCCAATGCCACCATTTCTGTCAAGACCGAGTTGGTCGTCGATTTCATCTGAAAACAGCACGTCAGCCGGGCGTTCGCTAGGTAGTGAATTTCTTCCTACTTCCACTGGGCATAAATCTCCCAGCTACCCGCCTGCGAGTCCTGATCTTTCCCTCGGGTCGTCGGCTAACCTGGAGCCGTTGGTTGAAGGAGTTGAAGAAGAGGCGGATACCGAACCAGGTCCATCTACACGACCGACTATCCCGCTGACAGCAAACCAATACGTTGAACCAGAGATGCTTATGGGTGTCTGTATGTCCTGACTCCGAGTACATCTGACATCTCTTTTTAACGTCGCCCTTTAGCTCTAGGCTTTCATCTCCCAGTCATCTCGACAGAGTTACTGCCTATGACTAGTGCGATGCCAAACGTGATCACTCTTCCATATGGCAAAGCGCCTTTGTTCCATTTTCAGGCCGCGAGTTGGCGAAAGTTGCTCAAATTGTTGGCCAGGCTGAGCGGTACACGCGTAGAACCTACCGTAGAGGCCCTCAGCGTCGCCAAGCACGATCTCAAACTGCGAACAGTGATTCAGTTTGTCAAGGTGAGTCTAGACATGAAGAGCGAAAATTTGTGCTCATCCTTGTCAAGGTCCATCACTCCGCGTCCGAATGGAGAACAGTGCTTTATCTAACAACGGACTACCCCCTGCCTTCTAACCTGCAAAACTCGCACAAGTACACTAACGGCGATGTCGGCGTTCTGCCCTATTCGTATACACTATCACCACTTCCAACCCTCCTTCGCGATGGTTCTGAGTCGCCTATGGCCAAATATTATGTTGTGCCATCAACGCCAACAACACCATATCCTAATCTCCCGATTAATTTTCCCAATCTTGCGATGTATCTTCAGTCGGCTGTGCAAGACTCGCGTAGAGCTGCCAGCGACAGCTCGAGTGGGCTGCGAAAGTTGGCACAGTGTATTGACAGCTGCTATCAGTCAGAAGCAGAACAGGTTGCACCCATTGACGAGATAGTTTCAAAGAGGGGAGTAGGGGGTATGTTCAAGCGGGTTATGGGGAGGAACAAGACGAACAAGAACAGTAGAGGAAACGAGGAGATTTATGAGCTCGTGACACCGTTTGTGTCAGATGAATGGGGTTGAGTATTGCCGTGGGACATGTACTTAGTACTTTACTTATTCATGACTTGTCACTTTCATGTCTGACGCAACGACACCTTTGTCTCCCGAGGAAGAAGGCTTGTATACCATCGTCTTTGGTACTTTCATCCCACTAATGTCTCGTCAGATGCCATCATCCACACGCGCATCATCAACGATGAGCGCCCGCTCCGCCGCCTCGTCAAAAAGTTCCACAATTATGCTTCGCTCACACACACACCGTTATTGCCACTAGCACAAGGCGGAAGTGTCGATGATGCACGGGAAGCTTTCCTGGTCGAACTCGCCTCCTTCGAGCTGGCACTCAAGAAGAGCCTGACAGTTTGCGAGGCCGAGTCAAGGCAGGTAGAGGAGTATCAGCGGGAGCGATATAGAATTGGTAAGTCCCCCCCCGGTTCACTAGACCATATTCGAAATGCCACCCCTTCCACTAGAGCAGGAGCACGACCTTTTACGCAGCCAAATTAGCGAGCTCAAGGTCGCGTTGGAACACGCGCAGATGGAGCGCAGGCGGAAGATGGAGTACGACTCGGTTGCAGAAAAGATAAACACGCTCCCAAGTCGCGATGAATTGGAGCAGTACGTGTACAATGTTGCCTGTCCATCACATTACGAGGGCTCACACGTCGCGTTCCAGGTCGATTCTGGCACTGGAAAACGACATGGCTGCAATTTTGTCAGAGCATGAAACGCAGGAACGCATCATCAGAGGGCAGAAATCTGCTCTGGACAACATTGTTGTGGATCTCAGCTCCCTCCGCCTATTGGGAAAAGACAAGGAGAACGCGGCGTCGCGTCTAGCCTCTCCGATGCCTACACCTGTCGCCGAATCCGTCGATGTTGACGAAGGCACCCAAGGGACCCCGCCAGTCGATGACGAAAGGCACGTATATGACGTTGAATCCGGCGAAGTCGCCGAGAAAGAGGACGGGGAAGACGTTGATGTTCCGTTGCCTTTGAAGCGGAATTCTGCCATCAGAGATGCAGCTTCACAGTCGGGAACTCCACTGTCGTCGCGAAGGGAAACGCACTCGAGAAAGGATCCAACACCGTTCAATCAAGCTGAAGATGATGACATCGAAATGGGGGAGGTTGCAGAGGACCCAAAGCAAATAAAACCCAAGAAAAAAATCAGAGAAGAGTTGGAGGAGGGGGAAGCGAGCGATTCGAGTAGTGCATTGTCCGAACCCCCAGACGACTGATGCCATCATGCATTATGTGTCTGTCGCATTGTCAAGGGTTCGTATTCTGCTGTGGTAGGTTTACCTCTATTGTCATTAAATCTCTAGCGCAAATGATCTTGCCCGTGAAGTGTTCCCTCGCTAAATCTGCTATCCCCTCCATTGTAGCTCTTGCCTCTGCACTAACGTCGTCATTCCCGGGGTATCTGGGTGAGAAGTGGTTCAAGACCAGTCTTCGTGCACCGATTCGTGTCGCAAAGGCGGCGGCCATTTGTGGAGTCGAATGCCCCCTAGACTTTGCCCTTGCCTCGACACTCTCGAACGTATCGTTATGTTTGGTGGTTAGATCTATGCCGGGCAAATGTGCATTTGTCGCTTCATGAACGAGTAAGTCGGGTGAACTAGCGATCTCTGCGATTGCGGATGGGTCGTATGTGTCACCGAGGATCACAATCTTTCGGCCCGGGCGAGGAGGTGGTCCATCTAGGATAGTCCCATCCAAAAGTTCGACACGCTCGCCACGTTGTAGACGACTCATTACCGACATCGGGGTCTTGGTCCGTTTGATACTTGGGATGTAGTTTTGTGGATCTATCTTTCCCGGAACAGGGGCTTCCTGGATAACATACCCCACACATGGCACGGAATGCAAAATGGGTGCTGCAGAGACGCTGACAAGATCATCCTTGAAGATATCCCTCCAGACGCCATCAACTTGAACGATGTTACGACCACATGGCAGTTCGGACGAATGACAGGGCAGCTCAATCTGGTCACCGTCGGTTGGAAAGCGAAGCTCGTGGACGACGTACGGAGCTCCCAGCAAAGTGTACGTATACGTGAGACCCGCACGAACGTATGCGCGCGTCCCCAATGGTCCGTAAATTTCCAGTGGCTAGCTATCCTGTGAGCTTGGGAATCGCAACCCTTTGGAAGGCTAACCTCGACGTCAACGCTACTCTGACTTTGTGCCCGATGATCCTCGATGTCCTCGACCATGCCCCCGGCGCCGTTCGCGATAGATGCCATCAGTGGGAGCAGGCCAAAGATATGGTCGCCTGTGTGTTCAGTGTTACCGATGCCAGCGGCCGAACGAGTGGAGACTCAAACCATGGGTATGGGTGATGAATATCTTCTTGATCCTTCCCATCTTGATCATGCTTTTTTGTATTCGATGTTGGGTCGCCTCCCCACAATCGAATAACCATACATCGCCACCCAAACGCAATGCGATCGAAGAGTGATTTCTCGTAGAAGATGGTTGTGCAGAAGCAGTCCCTAAAAAACAAAGATCGACTGTTCCAAGAATCCTTCGCGCAGCCATGATTAATGGTCGTGATGATAAACCGAAACCTGGCCAAAAGGCTGCGATCTGACTCGGTCAAAACCAGAAAAAAATTGTCCCTGGCAGGAATTGAACCTGCGGCGCCACGGTACTGTGAGATCCACAACGTGGCGATTTAACCACTAATCGACAGGGACTTATTTGTATTGACCAACTCGAATGTAGTCGTCATGAATCCACTCATTTATATGAATTCCGGATAGTGACGCTCCTTCCTGTCGCCAGCCATCAGGAGACTAATCGGGATTGTCATGCCGAACACGAGGGCCTATACAAGGAGGCTAGTTTCCAAGCGGAAACTCAGAGAGGATATAGGTGAGTACCTCCCAGGTGGTCACGACCACTTCTAACTTGAAGTACTTACTATTCAGCGACGATAACTCGGACGTGAATAATTCCGCTCGGCATGTTCGCAAAGATATCGAGGTAGAAACCGGAATGTCTATCATGGTACATATCCGTATTTCCTTTTGGCATAACCACCAGCAGACGACTTTCAAGTTCCTTTAGGACAACCTGAGAGAAGCAAGATCGGGTGTGGGGAAGTTGTACACCCAAATTCGATCTCTCGAGCAAGAGAATGAAAGGCTGAGGTTTCCAGCTACAACAGGTTCAACAAGACGTATCCGTTGACGCGGGTGGGAACTCCAGTTCGAGGGAAAAGGCTTCTGGATGTCAGATTCAGTCGCTAAAACGAACAATTCTTGATTTAAATGCAGTAAGTAATCTAAGTCATCGATGTCATCAAGCTCGCGAGAAAGATAAGGGCATCATCGAAAAGGTGTATTTTTTGTCATGATAATTTCACTCCACATTGACCGTTGCAGCTCCGAGAGATAGAGGTTGAGCGTGATGCAAAAGAAATATTAGCTGATCACGATGGGGCTGTACCGACCCAGGGGATAGCAAACCACGGCGACAACGCTATCGAGGTTTGCAGCATCATTTCTTGAAGTGACTATTGTCTTACATATCTTACCTAGCTCTTGCGACGCATGTGTGACACTATCGACATGAATACATTTGCGGAAAAAGGAATGTGCTATCTGTATTGAAGAGATGGAAGTAGGAAAGTGCTATAGGTCAGATGCTGGCTTACACCCCTGGGGCTTCTATCTGAAGTTGAATCCAATCTACCATGCCGATATCCTGTCTGTACTCATTGCCGCGGAATCTGTCCGCGCGACGAGTGTGAAATAATCACACACACTGCGGTACAGCAATGGGACCTACTGTTAGACATCTCTCAGAAATGGGTAACCATGGACGTCGGCGAGATAGATATCGGCGAAGATGACGATGAAGATAGCTTTACGGAGGGCGGCTCCGTTGCAGTCACAGATAGGTCGGTGAAAACTCCTGGAAAGAGATTTTACTTCTTAATGGCCTTCAGCCCTCGCGTACCAGAATGTCTTGGAGAGGCAACAGATCCTGATCCAGAGATCTTTACTTTGTCCACTCCGGACAACGACACTAGACCAGTGACTTACGAGAATTTGCCTTCTCCTATGAAGCGTAAGAGATTAACAGAGTTAGCAGAGCAACGAGCAGTGAGACACAGAGCATGACTCATCAATGACTGATGCAGTCCAGCTGCAGAGGCGTTGTGAGTATGTAGATAAGAATGAAATGCAAAAATGAATACAAAAATGACGTAGAAATCAGGAAGCATATCATGATATCAGCCCATGAGCGCGTAGCAGTACAGCCCACCTAATACAGGGTCAGGCGAGAATTAGCAAGGGACCAACACAGACTCACTCCTCTTTTTCTGACTCCAGTTCGGCGATCTTCCGTTTCAACTCCCTGCTCAACTCGTGGAATTCATATAGGTGTAGGAAAAGGGGAAACTTACGAATTCTCCTTGCTCAAAACGTTACGCGACTCTTTCGTCTGACACAAGTCCTTTGTCATCGACTCCCAAGCTTCATCGTGAGGAAGGTTCGCGTCGTCGTACATCGCGTCCAGTTCCTCGTTAAACGCCTGAACGATGAGTCCGTATGGTTGCTGTCACAATTGAATTGCTGTGCATTTACCTCGTACATGATTTCCTTTTCAGTGGTGGCGTCTGCCAACAGGCTCTTAACAAGCTCACATTGGCGCTTGGTGTTCTGTAGTTCCACTCGTGTTCGATCAAGTTCTACAGCTTTCTAGAGAGAAAATGTCAGTCTACGGCATCCAAGCAAATCGCTGAAGCTCACCTCCTTGATCTCGAGCATGAACTGTTCGAGCTCGCCCCGCAGACCCTCATGGTATGATATGGCGCGAACTATACTTTGGTCTGCATCTCCCAGCGATTCCTCTAGGCGAGACAAAACCACTGAATTAACCGTCTCAGATGCATTTGATTCCCCTACGAAACTGCGTGGTCGATTGAGTGGGGTCGCGGGTCCATCAGCTTGTCGCCTGCTAATGAGTTGACGCATCTCTTCCATTCGTTGTTGTGCCTCCTTGGTCTTTTCACGAGAAACCAATGAACACTTTCTAAACAGTCAAGTGATATATTGGCACATACATGCGGTAGGGGATTAGTTCTTTGGGGGGTGCGTGCAAACGACTTGTCTGGAGATGAAGATCTCCATGAATCAATCGGACTACTGCTCGAATGGCGTAGCTCTGTGACATCAAACTTCATCCTTTTCACTGCGCGATGCGACAATTCAACCTAGATGAGTGGTGAGCAAGAAAGAGTAATACATACAGGAACTGGACAAACTTCGTCTCTAGCTGAAACCACGACCTGCAATACATTTTCTATATACTCAGTGGTGAGATGTGAAAATGAGGAACGCGCTGGCTTGGACGTTTGAGGTGACACTTTCCGGGGTGAGACAACTCTTCCCGTCGTCTTTGAGAGCGGTGATGACCTGTACTTTCGTGTTGGCGTGTATGAATTATGTCCTGAACGAGTGGATGATTTCTTCTTTATGGAGAGGGGTTCAATGTTACTTAACGCGGTCGCAGCGCCATTTGTTGCTTTGGGGGTACTGTCCATCTGACTAAGGGGTCTAAACGCTTGCCGTTTACTGCGGGGAAGAGGTGGTGGGGAGGCATCGTCGAGTGTGGATTGTTCAAGGTCTTCGAAAGATAAAGACTCGTCGTCTCCTACTTCCGAGGAAGGGAGCTCTTGTCGGGACAAAATCACCGGACTAGCTGGAGGGAGGGGAGAGGGGCTACGCGGTCCAAACCGACGTGGCTCCACGGAGCGTTGGGTGTCAAGCTGGGATGGTATAGGCAGGCCCCTTGCAGGGGAGCTCGAAGCCTGCCGAGAACCTGATAATGAACTCTCCTTCGCCGTCGATGCACGGGAGATCGGGCGTAGTTGAAGCGGGGGTTCCTCTGCATATATGACTATACTTTCCTGAAGCCAAAATGAACTCGAAAGCATACCTTCGTATATTATATCCTCCACAGCCTTTTCCATCGTGGCTGCGGGGATGTATTTACCATGCTGACTTTGGCTATTTCGTCTCGCAAGTTCCAGGCGCATCGTCAAGTCAGGATCCGATCGATCGAGTATTACATGTTCATCAGCCTTATCTTCATCATCTCCACCATCGAACTGTTCATACGAAGAAGACCGGGAGATCGACGATCGTGGTTGGGGCGAAGATCGGCCACTACCGGGAGAACGACCTCTTTTGAAGAGTTTCTTCCGAGAAGTGGATGATTTATCGTCATCCCCAGAAATTAAAGAGGTGGCGGCGGTGTTAGTCGACCCCGACCGATATGAGAACTTTGCGAGGCTACCATCTGCGGTAGTAGTGGTCTGTGTATATGTTGATGACCGACTAGCGGATGACTTTGTACGGCGGTGACTACCAACGGACGTGCCAAATAAGTCAGCCTTTGACGACCCTGGGCGAGTGTTGAAGAGATTCCTTGATATCGCATCCAAGCTAAAAATATGTGCTCGTGATTTTGCAGTCGCCGTTGGCGTCGCGGGACGAGAATCATTTCCAGTACGGAATTTGAAAAGGCCGTATTGTTGAACTGCGACAAAGAAGGTCAACGAGTGGTCGAAGAGGACAAAGGTGTCTCACTCGTCTGCACAATACGTCCCGGTATTCTAGAGGTTTGCACTATCTCTTCTTCAGGGTCGTCAATCGGGTCACTCGAGGAGACAGAATACCGGGATATCTCCCCGGACATCGGGTGAACCCTCACAATCACATATGGAGGACCCCCCATACCGAAAGGTAACGGGTCTGCCGTGCCCTGCGGATCAATATGCATGACAATCTTTGTCTAAAGGGAATCGTGAGCCTTTGTTAACACGTAAAAGACGAGGCAGTGGGTTACTTTTTTACTTTCTTGCAAAAACGCCGTCCGCTGGTAGACATTGAAATATGTGCGAGCAATGGTGGTCCGCCCCCCTCTGACTTCGACTTCTTTCTCGTCTGCACACAGCACCACAGATTGACCCGATTTAGTTCTGTACTTTGCCTGAGCTGCCCAGAGGTTTCCCAGAAAGCGCTCTTTCTCGGTTAGTGTTCGGGTAGGGTCGAGGTTGATAGGAGCAGGTGGGAACACTACTGAGAGCGAACGGAATGGTCGACCTGACCACCTATCACCTTGATCCTGTGGAGGATTTTCGATGTACATGTGGAATTCTTGATACGGAAAGACTTGTCAATTGCGCGGTCAGAGAATCTACAAACATCTTACCGGCATCTCCAACATCGGCGACAACGACGTCACACAGATCAAACACGCCTTTGTAGTTCATGCCGCTCTTCTTCATCCCTAGAGGCAATCCACCTGTTTTGGCCAGCTTCTCTACCTCGTCCAAGCCAGATAACAAACGTCCATTCTTCTCCCCATTCCCTGGTCGTTTCACGATCATGAGTTTGTCGTCGAACAAGAACAGGGTACAATGCAACGAAGTGGCAGAGATGCTCGATGCGGACGAGGATGCACCTGGGGGTCCATCCACGATGATGTCCTCTATGTCGATACAGTCGATGAACCGCCTCGAGTTTGATATCAACCCAGCAGGAAAGCCATCAATGGTCGCACTTAGGCAATACATGACTGCTGCTCGTCTCGTGTGATCGTCCGTCTCAGCCTGCGCAATTTTGCTTGCTATCTCGTCCGCCTCAATCAACTTTGCGCGTTGAAGATCGTCTGGCCCCATGAGCTTGACCATTGTACGGAAGAGTAAAGTGTATCGTGGTATTCGCTGCACTGGGTCCATCAGGAGTTCGCGCAACCCGACCCGGTTCCTCGTCTCTGCGTTTGAATACTTGATCCTCTGCAAAACCAAAAGAAGACACGTTAGTCAAGGGCTAATCACGTATCACAAGGTGTCATTCACGTCGATGTATGCTGCGAATCCAGAAGATTTTTTCATCATCTCGCGTTCGAAAATCGATTGGGCCTCCTCGCGCTTGACGTAATATTGTTTATAATGTTCGAAACCTCTGAGGTCTTTGAAATGTCGCAAAGCAACGTCGCCTATGTTTCGAGATCCGTTCGGCGCGACCATCTTCTCTAGATCCACCAAGAACGCTTCGTTGACTGGTAAAAGGTTGTCGATGTTACCGAATAGTGTCTTTGCCTCGTAAGGCGGCAATATCGCTGTACTCTTGCTTTTCGAGAATTGGCGCAATGGATCTGCATAGTCATTTTTGAGGGTTCGGAGGCGCTTGACATACGACCGCTCGGTATTTACAAGTTCGTTGATGACCTCCGATAACGCGGACGAGTCCGTCACCGATCGTTTGCGTTGTAGTTCGCCCTTGAACATGGTGTATCAGACTTGAGCGAGAGTGTTGAATGTTCCGCTCACTGCATGGTGTGTGATGGTATTCTCAGTGGCGGACGGTAAGATATTGTTATCGTCTTGACCAAGCCATGGGTCTCCAAGTGACAGGACCAAATCCTGGACGTCTGAAAGAAATTGTCGATAATTCGGTCATGTGAGACGCAGTGACCTACCTTCTGGAAGTCTTTTGCCGCCCTCGCACCCCTCTACTACAACCCCACAATAAAACACGCGTTTCGTGACAGTGGTATCTGGACGTTTGCGGGGGGTTGTATCATTACCACTGGCAAGAGGCACTACTTTTCGGGGGGAATTGTTGAGAGCCATCGATCTTCATCAACGTTCGGTAAACGGGGTGTAGGCGTGTGGCTCGCAGGGATGGTCTCTTTGACGGTTTAGAGAACCAACATGGGACTCGTTCAGCGCGCGTCTGTCACGTGACTGAGTTCTACACATCCTACACTTGGCCGCAAAACGATGTTGGTACATCAAAGATAACTGTACGACGAGAAATGCAATGTAACTAAACTGTGCCATGGGTAATGAATCCAGTGAATGTATGTCCAACCATGAATGAGTATGCTTGCAAAATTTCAACGCACGATCATGATGGGGGAATGATTGAATCATGGACGATCATGAGGGTGTGGTATGATCATTGTAGTCTCTAGTGCTAGTACTATAAGCGAATCTGTGCAAAAATGAGAAATTACGTCGGATGCGTGTGGGAGCTGGTTCTTCACACTCCTCCAACTGCAGCATAGAAGCAGTGTGGCGACGCCGAGGACCACGTGAAGAGAACATGCCCTTCTTTTGCGAGGGCGGGTCGACCCCAAACTCACATAACCCAGCTGTCTCTGAGTAGAGGCAGTGAAGATCAGGCTGAGAGTAGGGTCGGTCCGTGGTTGCGAGCAAGGGGCGCGGGGCGGCTGCTACATGCAAAGACATTGTTGTAACTGCAGATGGTAATCCTTCGCTAGGGACGTCCGGTGCGCTCCGGACTCTCCGACGGAGTGATTCTCTTGACCACCACCTCAACAAGCTGGAATTGGACACGGAGCTCCTCGTCGATGGCTCCCGGGTCAGGGCAGAAGTTGGAGAAGCCGGTCGAGAAGCGAAGAGACCACGGACGTTCTCAATCATCGATTTGCTCCGTTTCGGTACGCAATCCTTCTGAGAGACATTCAGGGATTCCGAGTGCGACTGGGAACTCTCGGCTTTGCCTGAGGGTGTTGACAAAGGTCGGGGCATTGTGAGCGGGGTCACTGGGGCAGCGAAAGACACGGATGAACAATGGGACATTGGCGAAGGTGGCTCTAGGGAGAGCTCGTTCCCGTATTCATCCGTCTGGTGAGATGCGGTTTTAGTCATTGCGACGATCTTGAGTTTGTTGGGATGTTGCCTCTTCTTTACCGGGTTGGGGACCACAGTGAGCGTAGAGGTCATATGATTGTCCATATCACCAAGCATCCCGTTGCCTTCTACAAAGCTCCTTTTGCGAGGAACGAGAACACTTTCACGCTTCGTTAGTCTGTTCTTTGCGGCGACACTCATCGCGCTTGCCATGGTCAGCGCTGAGGTGGATCTTGAAAAGGAACGAGTAACTCTCTGGGCCTCGAAAAGGTCTTCTTCGTGCGTATGAGCATGGAACCGGGCGGTAAGGCACTTTTCCGAAAAGACATCCAGCAAACCACGGTCCACCTGTTCTCTCGCGGATGCTGTCGACCGAACGAGGTGGAACGTATTCGATTCTGGCATTGGGGCTAGGTGAGCAGCAACTGACGATCGACGAGTGGGGCCCACCATGGGCGGAACCACGATGTCAGGTTTAGCTGGATTTTCTGTGTGGAGATGGATCTGCAAAGTTCTTTGTGCCACAGGTGGAAGAAGCGTGGTCTCTCCAGAATCTGGAACGACGGAGTCAATATCATTGAACTCCGGGATAGACTGTATTGTTGGTAATGGACTGATTGTCTCGAACTGGACGTCCTCTAGCAAGGAAGTGGTAGAATCGGCCTGAAGGCTCGAGGGAGGTTCATCGCCCCACGGTGCCTCCTCCGCAATAGCACGTCGAATAGCATCTACCCATATGTCCTTTTCACGACGACATGATGCCGCGAATTCGAACAAATGTGCTTTCGATGACAAGCGAAACCAACTCGGCAATAGGACTGCACATCATCAGAAAAATTCATGGAAATGAAATACTACATACCATCGTCAAGGTTTGAGTCCACGAGCTCGAACCCTCTTAGGCTAAACCAATATTTTGGTTCGTACGCCTTGGATTTGGCGACCTTTACTAGAACAAGGAACCCACCAGGAAACAGGAACGCGCCAAGATACTTTGCCTTGACGGTGCCGAGTCTAGCAATGTTTGCACCACGATAATGAATGACGTCCAAAGAACCAGAAAGGTAACACGGCCCCAAGGTCATTAGAAAAGCAGACAGCGAAGCAGATTGCGGAGGTCTGTGATGACTCGCAGTCGAGGTCAGAAGGCCCTGAGTGATCCGGGACACGATTTGAACAGATTTGGCGAATAGGTCTTGTTGCCGGCGAGCTTCATCCACCAAGCGAGCGACTGTTCGCATGGTCCACAAGGCAGTTTTCACGGTGTCTTTTCTATCCCTAGAAGAATCGTGAAGGCCGTCGTTGAACCTCTGCGACTCAGTTCGCTCTTGGAGCTGATCGAAAAGAAGGGGGTACCTGCAAACCCTCTGGACAGGTTTGATCATGTAATCCATGAACATAAGGCGCGGTCTTCGACTGCTTGTATCCTTGTCTGCATGGCCACTTTCGGAGGCGCTGAGGGTGGGGACTTTCAGGTTTTCGGTGGACAATGCGTCCAGAGATGAGAGAGAATGCCTCCTCTGGCATAGATCCAAGGCGTGTCTCCTGGACTCTGCGGAAGGAATCGACTCGTCGGAGGCCTCTTGTGACTGCATTTCTGCAGCGACAGTAGCACAGCGCAGCTCGAAAGCATGCCACTCGGTGGGGTATCTGTGCTGAACCTTGCGTACTAAATCGAACGCTTCCGAGTGACTGGAACAGAAAGACTGGTACCGATGAAAGTTTGAAGCCTGTATGACATGGTGAGAAGAGAAGACAGTGGAGTAATGAAGAGCGTACATAATCGACAAATACGGTCGAGACTGCGTTTATGGCGTGATGGACATCAGCAGGAGAATTGCGGTGGGGGTGAACGCCCTTGTCGATGAGAATTTCCGTTGGACTCATGGATATGCCAAAAGGGGAGACGACTTGACGAAGCTGGTGCACAAGCCTCTCGTGTAAGTCGAGGATGTCCTCGGCATTTCTGGTGATCGCGTCGAGGTCAGAGGCGGAGAATAGATGACGCGCAGTACATTTTTCCACTCCCGCGGGAACGGGGCCCGACGTTGGAGGGTGTATCGGGCATGTGCACGCATGGAGAGGATGGTCAGATTGAGTGCGGGATGGCGCGGGCTGGGGATTGGTTCCATGAATAGAGGGAGGGCGTGAGAAGGAAGGATTTGGGAGAGTGCCATGTGGTAACGGTAAGGAGGTGCGGATTTTTAAAACGGGAAGCAAACGAAAATAGACCTAAGAGGGCTGGTTAGTTGTGGCAAGGACAAGAGAGGAAGTGGGTATACGGAGACGAGGGTCCTGAGGTCGAGAAGATAGCCCAACTCCGTAGACAAGAGTTCCGAGAGGGCATGGAGACGCCTCGAAGACTCGCGCAGCGAGATGGAAGAGACGCGGAGTGGAGGTGGATCTTCTTCGACGTCGGAGGCGTCTACGGCGAGATGGAAGGTGGGACGGACGCGGGTGTCGTGTGGGATGTGAAGAGGGAATGAGGGCGGTGTTGGGGGTAGGAGGGACATGGTGAGGGACGCGCAGCGTCTGTGTTGTGCAGGTAGTTCGGGGAGAGGGAGAGAAAGGGATTTTGACCGGGCGAGGCGGGGGCCATGAAAGGGCGTCATTCTTGCGAGGGATCAACATCGATCAACCTTACTCAACAACGACACCTGCCGTAATAAGGCACCGCAGATCAAGATGCTGACGTCACTGTACATAACTATATATTGTTTATTTATCTATTTAATACAGGTCAAGCTTGTCGTCTGGCCGCGCTACGAACGGAATATTGGCTGCCTCGGCGCGTTCTCGACGCAGTTTCTCCTTGTCGAGAAAGCGACAGAGTGCTCCAATGTTCTTCCCATTGAACACCCGGAACGCAGACCGTTGATCCCCATTCAATGTCTGCAAGGCGCATCAGCACCGGTGTCATAAACTGAATTCCCCCTTACTTGTGGTGCACGGTCCGAAAAGCGACTCAATCCCATCCGTCGCGCAGCTGGGACACCAGTCGCTGTCAGATGGCTCAGACGCGGTGCATTCCGCAACAAATGATGCAGCGCCTTGAGTGAGATCCGGTCGCAGTATGACAGATGCAGCCGCTCCAGCGATCGCGCGTGCTCCCCCAGATAGTAGATCGCGTTGTCAGTTAACTTGGGCACCCGCACCAGCACCAACCGATGCAGATTTTCCAATCCTGCAAGCTCAAACACCGACATGTCCGTCAACAGTCGACAGACTGTCTCATGTCAGTACATGGACCTCCTCGCTGAACAAAAACGAAATGTCCCTACATGCAACGTCCACTGACTTCAGTCCCGGACACGCCCGCGCCAGCTTCACGATCGCTGAATCCGTAACTTGCCACACATGCGCTAGTGTCACCGCTCCCAGCTGCACCCCGAGCTTGCAGATGCTATCCACACTCCGGTCCGTCAATTCCGTGCACCCCGCCAGCGACAACGTGTGCAACGACGGCGCGTGCACGAGCATCCCCTCGATCCCCTCGTCCGTGAGCTTCGTACAGTAGCTGAGATCCAGCACACGCAGGTCTACCGCAGTGTGCCGGAGTATCAATGGTGGCAGTCCGTCCAGCCACGTCGACGGCCGATGTGGTAGCGGCTTGTCAGATCCCCTCGCTGGATTGGCTCCCTTCTTGATCGGACTCGGAAGTGCCTTGTCTGTCAACAGTGGACACCGAGCAAGCCTCAGCACCCGGAGCTTGCGCGAGTACGTCCAAATGTCCCGGACCGACACCGCTGACAACAGCGGCTCGTCGCACAACTCCAGTTCAACGAGCCTTGAAAACGTTTTCGCTATTGCAGAGACGGTTGGATCTGTCAACACAACACCGCTCAGCTGCAGCCATTGCAGCGGTGGCGCCTGCGAAACCAGCTCTACGATGGCCACGTCCGAGACGTACTTGCATCCCGTCAAATCTAGCCCCTGTAGGTTCGGGTTATCCCTCGCGAGACGAACGATCGTCTTGTCCGACGTGTCTGGCACGCCTGAGAGAACGACAGACTCGAGTCGTCGACAAAATGTCATCTCTGGTGTAACCCACTCATCTTTTACTCCGCAGTTTGGATCACGTATCACTAAGTGTTTCACCAGCCGTCGTTCCGCCTCCGTCTCGGGAAGACGGTCTATAAGCCGTTCCATATCTTCAAAACTTCGATCCATGGTCGTCGTTTGGTTGAGGGTGGTGATGGGACGCTGTGTGGCCGATATAGATTCTGTTCAACAGTCCTGTAGACTGTGAGCTGCTGTGAAACGTTTTGAACCACTCCTTCGGCAGTTTGCGGCTGTCCGTCTTGTTCGTCCAATAATGACATCGACAAGCTCGAGCTCGTCAACCATAACCGCGGCAAAGCCCTCGAATTCTTCGCCGATTCGCCCTCCGTCTCCATCGAGCCCGTCGCGGCGTATCCCAGTCACACCCGCCGTCCTGAGGTCCATCTTTGCTTCTTCTCGGACCCCCCACGAAGAAAGGGCAATCTCTCGGGTCGCTTTCTTTAGGTATACTTTTTGACCTTGATGCTCAAAGACTTGTGACAATTCGTCCCAGGTTTGCGGGGTTCTTGCTCAGCTGCGTTGGTATCAGCCTTGCTGCAGCAAAGGGTTGGGGAATCAAAGGTAGCACTGGTCTGCTGGGAGTAGTCTGAGGTCTGCTTGTATTCATCAACGCGTAACCGAATCGCCAATGACACACGTCGTACTACATCGTTTATGAAACAGAAAAATCCGCCAAGCATGCTCCGCCGGCGAGTCACTCATCCTCCAATGACCCTACACTGTTCTTGTCCCGCGCACTCTCCGAACTTCCCACTTCGGGAACTGGCGTTTGAAGTGCACTGCTGGTACTGGGGCCGGGATCAAGGAACCCATCTTGATCATCTACGCTTGCGGCACTTGTAACTTTACGCCGTCGTGCGGATGACGGGGGTGGTAAATGAGCCTTCTTTACACGAAGGATATCCATAATGTCTGTAAAATCAGTGAGCAATGCGACATATTTGCTCGATCGAGATCACAAACCCTGATGGGTCATTTCCTCATATCCTTTGATGCTGCGTTTCATAGTCAACCACCTCCGTTGTAATGAGTGGGCACTCCACAAGTTCCAGTCGGGATCGGGCAGCGTCTTCCAGTCAATCTCCGTGTCGTCCCGGACTTTGAGCGAATCGACTCTGCCGTCATAATATTCGGAAAGGAGTTTTATATGATACTGGCAAATACCTACTTGTGAACCAGGATGTAAGCGTCCTGTGGGCTCCACCGCGGTTTCTGCCCTTCGTTTTTGACCGTCTTGCTGAGTGAATCCGTCCTATGGAGCTAAATAAGTGCGCTGGATTACCAAGTGAAAAGGAACGCCACCATTTGATCCGACATTGCTGCCTCCCTCGCCGGTTACCCATTTTTTCGCTCACAATTCCCCAAAAGACATCGTTATCAATATCTTTGCCTTGGTTGACAGTCATCTCCGTTACAATCTTTGTGAGTTCCTCTTCCTCTTCCTTGCTCCACGGACCGGCAACACGAGCTTCGCGGTTCGCAATGTGGTTGCGATAGCGATCTCGACAGTCTGACGACATCCGTCCGACAATCTCGCTAACCTTCTCCCATTGTTGACCAAGGTCAGTAACGGCTCTGGTGTACCAAACCGCTATGAGTTTTGCGGTGTTATTGTGGAATGATTGGTTACGTACCGCCGCAGTATGTTGTCCTCCTCTGGTGTCCATTTACCTTGTTGCTTCTTCGGGTGGAATGCCCTCCGGACATGGTGATAAACGGCGATGATCGGACGTTGTGGAATTGCGGCGGCTGAGAGGGATATGAAGGCAGGAGATGAGAGCAACCGCTAGATGGAACGCACTTATTTCCGACCAAAAAGCATTTTCCTTGCCCTTTTCATTTTTCTGAAAAATGATTTCCAGAATTTGCTCGTCGGAGAGTCCTCTGGACTAAAATTGGTGTAATAACGACGGCTGACAGTAAAGCTCGAAAACTACATACTCCCTTGAATGCTTCTATCGCGTTTTTTAGTTGTTGCTCCTCTATCGCGGAGAATTTGCCTTTTTTATAGACGAGACCTGGACAAATGTTTGAAAGTGGGAGCAGTCATTGGTAACAACTCGTTTACCTTGCGTCTTGACCATCTCGGCTAGTTTGCTCGCGTTCATCCACTTGTTGGCGAGCGTATGGGCATGCTCCAGGTTGGTCTGCTCCGGGCCAGGGAGGCTCATGTCCAACACGCGTTTATGTGATGATTTCGTAGACTTTGGCACAGATGAGAGAATAGGAGCCGTGGACGTGGACGGGATGCTCGGTTGGGGGTGAGAGCGAGGGATTGCATTCGCAGGAATCGGAGGAAGGTGAGGAGGGACAAATGGGGGAGCAGGACCGGAAACCGGGGCATTGGCAGCAGCAGCATCGCCCAGCGACTTGAGGACGGTCGCGATCTTGGATACATCCATGTCTTGAAGGGCACGGATGATGTCGTCATTGGACGCGAACTGGAAGTCGGGGAGAAGAGCGGGCAGAGCAGGGAACATGGGATGGCCTTGGGGAGATGTGTGGCCAAACTGGGAGGGATCGTGGAAGCCATAGTGGACAGGAGGAAAGTGGATGTAAGGGGATGGGTGGTCAGGAAGGATTTGTTGATCCTGGAACGGAGTGGTGGGTTGGTAAGAGGCGATTTCCAGGGGTTGCGCGTCCGAGGTCGCGGAAGCAGCAGCGACCACCGCGTTCAAGAAAGCGGCTGACGTGGCATGTTGACTGTCCTGCTGATCGATGTCGGCGGCGGGAGAATGCGCGGCCTCGACGGCCTCGCCCTTGTCAGGTGTCTGCGCGCACTTTGGAGCGACGACGGGTGATTGTTTCCTCTTCTTTCTCTTCCTATCATCTGCAGAGTCGTTTCGTGTGCGTTTCTTCTTGGGAGATCGATGAGACTGGGATTGAACAAACGGACTGTTGGCTTCACCAACGGCGAGTTGAAGCGCGCGTTGTATGTCGGACGTGAGGCTGGCCATGCAGTATTTAGGGTGGGCTGACGACGAGGATGAGGGCAAGCTCAAAGAACTCGGGAGATTCTCTGCCGAGAAATTTCCTAAATAAGAAGATAACCGGGTCACACTCCAGTCACACTTCCTCCTCCTCCTCCTCGTCTTCAAAGTACATCTCCTCGTCCTCGCCCTCGATGTCGTACTGCTCACTCCAATCCACCAGCTCATAGTCCGCACCCTGTAGACATACATCATGCGCGGTCCTTGTTCATTCCGATCACTCACCTCCAACAGGCCATAAATAAATAACTCTTTTACCCGTCTCTCAAACGTCATCCGCTCCTCTTCTAGTGATTCCTCGGGCACCTCTCCCTGGTCGCTCAATTCGCTTTCGCTGTCCTCTTCTTCCTCGGGCACGAACTCTTTGCTCGTTCGTTGCTGGCGTCTTACTTGACGTATTCTTTCCGCTTCTCTTTCCTCTTCGTAATCTGCGAGCAGTGTTCCAAGCTTTCCCACTTGCTGTGCACCACCTCCCAAGAACCCTTTTTCTACCCACTCTCTTTCCTCCTGCGCTGCTTCCTGTCCATAGCGTCCCCCTCCGGCCCAGAGATACGACCACCGATTCCGTGCCTCTGCAAATGCCAGCTGCTTCGGTTTCGTTTCCGTGTATGCAAGTCTCCGATTTCTAATCGCTGCTATCCCGCTCCGCTCCTTCGGTGTCGTAATCGATGAAAAACCGACGATCAAATGAGGTGGTAGCATGTATAGATATTTTCGCAGAAACTCGATGGGCGATGAGCTTGGCCGGGGTTCATATTCAGATGGAAGGCCAATGTAGGATAGTATCGCAGACTCTCGAAAGTCCCTTTCCATGCTCCTTGGTGGTGTCATGAAAAGTTAATAAGAACAAACACGCCTTTTCATCTTGTCAATATTCCACCATGACATCTGTCATTTCATGTCGGTGGGACTGGTGTCGATCCTCCTTCCTTAGCATCGACGCTCTCGACACTCATGTCAAACATGAACACATCTGGCCAATGAAACCCATGCGAAAGGCAGAGATCACATTGATGAGGAGAATGGACCTCCAGAGTCTCCACAGCTCGCTAGACACACAGTCAAGTGGTATCTCCTCTCCATTCACTTGGTCAGCGCCATAAACTATCATGACTCCAGGCCCAATCACCGGTGTGTCCCGGTGTGAGACACCCTCCGCCGTCCTCAAAATACACCGCCGTCCAGAAAATGGCGAGTTCAATACTTTTACACAACTATCTTCTCCTCCCGAAACCCATTCTCCCAAAAAGTTGCCAATTTCACCGGCATTTGAAGGCTTGGTGAGCCAAGATGCACATTCCGGACTCTCTGCCACCGTCGAGATGTTTGAGCGAACACATGGTCACAAGACAAACCAGCGTGTTCGTTTACCCCGTCACCAGCACTCGCCTACGCATCGACCCCCTTCATGGTCTTCTGGTTCCTCGCAAGAGGTGGTCGAACAGCAGCTCACACAAGAAGCCGACGTGGGCTATCAACCTCTACTTGCATCTGAGTTGCAAGTCGAGGATAGACTCGTGGACACAGAACTCAGATGGCCAACAGACGATGAATCAGACGTACTCCCCTCTGAAGTTCAGGACCCGGAGCAGCTGGTGTCCAAGCAAAAACACCCGCTAGATAGTTCCCCCGGTTCCACTAGGGGACAAAATTTTCGTTGTGGGTCCTTGAACGTGCCCCTCGCCATAATTAGCCATAAGGCTAGTCCTTCGAACAGTTCCGTGGCAGAGGAATCTCAATGCCAAAGCCAACCATTCGTCTTACAGACGCAGGCGCCTTACTCTAGCCAGGCTACGGGCTGGAGCCAGACTTGATGATGGATCTGTCAGGGTGCAGCGGATATTTGTCGGATATGATACGTAGCCCAGCCTGTTATAGACATCACTTACAATGTGTGCTATTCCCAATGAACACGACAACACCGGAAAAACAACCAGACAAGGAGAACCACTCTGCAATCGCAAGGGATATCCTCCTCGTCGTTTTTATTCACGGGTGCGACATCAGACGTAGACGGAACAAAGCTCACTTTGAACTTGTAGCTTCAAAGGAACGGAATCGACGTTTGAGAACTTCCCCTCGAGGCTACAGCACATCTTGTCAGAAAGTGAGGGTGGTTTTTCCGCCGAGTGCGTTGTCTTTCCTGCCTATGAGGTCAATATCCACCGCATTGCCATCATGGAGATATTGACTCTCTAAATCATAGACTAAAGGAAATCTGGTTCGTATTTCCCCACCGCACCACCGCAACATCGAGCAAACCACCTTTCGCTCCAGAACGCAGCCGTCGTGCGGTTCGCAGACTGGCTCACGACGTTGACCGTCCAGAGAGAGGTCGCCCACGGTGGTGGTGCTGGAAGAGTGAAGATCGTGCTATGCGGACATAGGTGTGCCTCTGAGCCCGCAACGCGATTGGTACAACGGTCTGACTGGGTGGTGCCCTCAGCATGGGTGGACTGCTAGCATCGGATTCCTTGTTGGAGTTCATCAAATCAAGGCCTGATGGAGATGCGCCGTTGTGGCCCAGGATCATAGCCTGCATCGCGTTCGATACGCCAGTCAGTCTCTTTGCCGCAGATATTTATTTGGCTATGAATGAATTCCTCGTCTTTAGTATCTTGGCATACATCCATTCGTGTTCAAGAACAGCACCATTCGGGCCGTAGAATATGCGAATGTAGCTCGGGGCATCGTCACCGACGTGTACTCGTTCTTCAAAGGAACAGAACAATCGACTGCTACGCACAATCCTTCCCTCCTTCAAATCACGGCAGGAACGTCAGAGACATCGCCAGCGTCCGCATGGACCAAGTGGGCACCGGCAGCATACGCCCTCGGCGGTGCTGTCGTTGCAGGCGCAACCGCAGGCGTTGCATACATGCGACGGGATGATATCACATCTGGATATACCTGGGCTTCCGATCACATGAAGTTTATCGGCGATTTATGGGACGAAAAGGCCATGCATGAGCGACTGGATAACCTGCTCGCTGCAAACGCCAGTCATGGGATAGTCTTCAAGACGTGCGCACGGGCTCGATATCATCCGTGCCATTGGCTGATCGTTTGCTAGATTCTATGTGTTTTTACCAGCATCCCCTCCAACCCATCCAGATGCAAGGACGTTTGTGGTGTTGCCCTCCCGTTCATCAACCGCCTTTGCCCACTACGTACCTTCCCCAAATTGCGTTGTTGAAGACGAAATTCAAGCACACATGGGAATGTTCAAAGCAGGGAACAACGATGGGTATTACCAACTGGGATTGGCGACAGCTCAAGTGATCCGCGACACACTTGGAACACAACGAACTCCCAAAGACGATCCTGCGGCAGATGGCAAGTAGCGACGGAATCAAGCATTATTATATATCAGCCATATATTGTTGCAGGTACGTTGTCATTATTTGAATGATAGCTGCATGGCGTATGCGTCTTCACCATCAGCATCTTGAGCAACTTTTAGCTTGCTTACAGCGATGCATAGAGAGCAACAGACGCACAATATTTTTCTTCGATACTTTTGACAGTGAAACCCAACGTGTCGCGATAGAGACTGAGGGCCGCACGGTTAGATTTTCGGACATGAAGGGAGACGTAGGCAGCGTTGTAGTTGTTCGCCATGGCCTCTTCTACGATACGACTTTCAGTTCCCTATAAGTACTATTTAACAGAGATGGACCTACGGGACTGCACCATTAGCTTTTTAGCTAGTCCCAGTCGTCGGTATGACCGTAAGACGGATATCGACGTGACGTGGCCGTGCGGGGGTTCGGAGGGTGGTGAGCTATCCTGATGCTCTTCAGTTTCTTCCCTGCTCAGATGGATGTAAGAGACGCGAATGTATCATAGCCAGTGGCGACTGTACATCTTTGCCAGGATGTATCCGACAATTCGTCCCTTGTGATCTTCTGCAACATACGACAGAGATGGCCAAGTCATGGCATGATACAGGTCTGCAAAAGTGAAGTCATGCTTGTATGCAAGGAGGTTGCGCTATCGACGTACAGTATTTCATCGTATAGTTTTCCGGTAGGTTGTGCAAATTGCATGCTTGCATCCCTTGGAGATCTTCTATCTAGCTGGTCGTGAGTAGTGTGGAGACCTAAATGCCTCGACGCGTACCCTCGCGATGCGAATGTTCATGGTGAGAGTCAGCAAACGAAGGTGAGAAACACACTGAACCGCAAAATAAAAGATATCTCTTGTTGTGCGAGGTGACTACATTGGCGTGGAGGAATACATCTGGTGGTAACAACAGCGACAAAAACAAAAAACAGTGCAAGGACGTCCTAATGCTTTGTAACTAGGTCAAGAACAGTATAATCGGGCAAGCCCGCAATCAAGAATACAAACACCAACATATCCACGCCATTTACGACCTGGACTATTGACCTGCATGCCCATTGGTATTCCCGTCGTGGGACGTGCTGTTCGATGCAGACCCACGTCCGAATAAGAAAGTTGTTGCATAGTGCTCCGCGGCGTTGAATGTATTTCGCAGGCTCCTCTTCACACTCCGTCCTCTTGCTTCTGGCTCGCGAGGGTCCGCATCGGGAGCCATCGTAGATGGTGCAGTATGGTATGTCTCCGGAGAACTAGGCTGTACCGTCGCCGGGGACGGAGGTTCGCGATGAGGCCATGGAACAGAAGGCTCTGCTATGATGGAAGGATCTGACGCCAGTGTCCCTCGCTCCTGATATATATCCATAGGGATCCCTGCGGAGTGCATGACTTGGGTAATACCTTGTGGAGTAGCGGCAATAGTGCCGTGAAGCGAAGCGACGGACGGGAATGTATGTCTGGGCATGGGATTCATGTGTCCTGAATGCCCGACGGTACCCCTGCCGTGCCCAATCTCAGCGTAGACATAGTCTGGTGTCATGGCTTCAGTGCTCCTTGTTGAAGACAAGTCATGATATGTCCGGAAGAAAGCAGCGCCGTTTGACTGCGTCGTTCCGGTGCTACGGTTGGAACCCATGTCACTCGGTGCAGGGGAGGTGGATACCTCAATCACTGGTTGATGTCCGAATCCCCGTGATCGTCGTTGGGTTCCGTTGGAATAACCTGTAACAGGCTGGATGACGACATCTTGAGCTACAGGCAGGGGTGAAGCTGGCGGAGCGGTGATCGTGTCACCAGAAGGAAGAGACGCTTGGCTGGGTCGCAATGTCAAATTGCGTTGGATGGGTCCCTCAGGTGCTTGTGGCGTAGAGTTGGTAGTTGCCAGGACTGGCTGGACGACAGGAGGATCCACGCTACGGTAGCGGAAGGGTCCATCGCGCATGAAATCTTCGTCAACGTCAATATCGCCTTCGTTGCCCATCTCCATCTCGACGTCTGGGGGCACCTCATTGAAACCCTCATCAAAGTCATCGTCATACTCCGTTTCTTCATCATCCCCATTCATGTCTTCCGTGATTGTATTGAACAAATCTGTCAGGAAAGATCTGAGCTTTGAGACGCCATTTCCAGAGTACACGCAGAAAGCCAGACGCTGGCTCATATTAAATTCCTGCACTCGACGTGAGGAATAATGAAACTCGGACTCGGTTGTCAACGTACTTGTGGAGGTTGTCTGCAGAATTGCTGCAGTTCTGGTTTACGAAAAGATGGTATCCCGGTCAAACTGAGATGCGTAAGTTTGTGGAGTTTTTGAAGTAGGAAATGAATTGCCATGACGGAAATTTGGTCGCAATACGAGAGATGGATGCGCTCCAGAGTGCTATAACGCTCTGCAAGAGCATAAACCGCTTCGTCAGTCAAGTTGCTGACCCGTACGAGGCCGATACGGCGAAGCTTGGGTAAACTAGCCAACTCGAACACGGACATGTCGGTAAGGAGAGTACAGTCTAAGAGTGGGGTGAGTGGCAGATGCATCGAATAGGCGAACGACCTACTTGCAAAATCTACATATCGCAACCGCGTGCAACACCTTGCAAGCGATTTGATAGATCTGTCGGTGATGCTTGCCGCATGACCGAGATGGAGGTAGTGGAGGTGTTTGCCAAGAAGACAGACGTTTTCGACCGTGCGATCTGTTAGTTGCGTACACTTGGACAAGACAAGGTTTCTGATCTTTGGTGCATGCGAGATGATGCCGTCAACGGCATCGTCGGTGATGAGTGAGCAAGACGTCAGGTCGAGCATACGAAGGTGATCCAGAGGCCTGGATAGGACGAGAGGAGGAAGATCCTCGGAAAGTCTGGGAGACGGGAAGAGATTGTTTGGGCGAGGAATGTTATCATTCCTGAGAGGCGCAGGGAAAGCTGCGTCGGTAAGTTCAGTGCACTGGGAGAGTCTCATCTCGCGCATATGGATTGAATAGGTCCAAAGATCACGGACAGAGATGTCGGTGATGCGCTTGCAGTTGTTGAGATCGATCTCAAGGAGGAGAGGACAAGACTTTGCGAGGGCAGAGACGGCTACATCAGAGACGTGCTCAAGGCCACTGAGCTTTACACGGCGGAGGAGAGGACAGTTTGCGGCGAGAGCAAGGACGCCGATATCGGTTACGTTTTTGCAACCGCTGAGGTTGATACCTTGGAGACGTTTTGAGGAGGCAGCGAGACCGACGATGACCGCGTCAGACGTTTTGGTAACGCCTGTGAGATCGATTGCGACCAAATTAGGCAAGCAAGGGAGGACACGCCAGAGAGCGTCATCGGAGATGGCATGGCAGTTGACAAGGGTGAGACGTTCGAGGCGATCGCACTGAGCGAGACGGGAGAAGAGGGCGTCGGTGAGGTCAGCGCCAAGGAAGAGGAAGTTGAGACGACGGATGAAACGAGCGTAGGTGAAAGTCTGATCCGCGCGAGTGAGGACCCGCATCATCTTGACGAGGGTAGAGAGACGTGTGAAGGCAGGCCTGTGCCAAAGGAGTTCGACGGAGCACTCGCACCATGATCGCGAGACGAGGAGTGCGTGATAGAGATCACGCTGGGAGTGTAGATGTTTGAGGATGTGTATGAGCACCTCTGGGGGGAGATGGGACATGGGTGAATGAGAGGAGGGGGGGTCCTCGGGATTGTGTTGACGAGAGGCCCATTGTGCACGCGAAACGATGCCAGAGAGTGAGCGAGAGAATATTGTAGATTTTGATGGGTCGTCGTCGTCGTTGTCGGAGAGGGACGTCGTCGACTGCGCTGGAGACGTGTGTCGGTAAACGAGTCTCATGACCGTCGCTGTGGTCTCGTTCGCGGGCAGTGCGTTCGTTGTTGGTGACTGTACACCGTGCGAATTTCCTGCTAGATATGGCTCATTCGCTGCCCCCACCTGGCCCCGACCACTACGCCGCTCGTCGTGCCCGCTGGCTCACACCCGACCCGCACACCCGCCCAACCCAGCACCGCTGTTCCCCATCCCAGGCGCGTCTCCAGCGTCTGCTTGCCAACCCCGATCCACACTCGGATCCCGTGTGGCACCGCGGTATCGACCAGGTCTGGAAGGGCCTCGTCAACGGCAACAAGCTCAAGCACCGTCTCCCCATGAGCGTCGTGGTACGCACACCAGCCCAACCCAACCACCGTCCCAGTAATCCTTGCTAGATAAAGATCATCCACGCCGCATGGCGCAGAGACCCCGAGACATGGCCCGAGGACGCAGTAGTCCCCGACTCTGACCAGCCTCGCGCCAGCCCACCCTAGCGTGGCGCCATCTATCATACCTGTACACCGACTGACCACTTTACCTCGTCCGTATGTGTATTTTAATCATGTCACTGATAATGTTGTTACATGCCATGTAGTTCTACCCACAAATAATATGCTGGCAAACCGAGTCGCGTTTTTATGCGGTCATGTCCGCGATGGAGGCGAGACCTTATGTCGACTAGTCAGCACAGGTCTCTCAACGCGATCGCTCGACCTACCAAGATCACACCGTCTCCTCTGACAAAAAGCATCTCCATCTTTCTCTTTGCAACCTTTCCGACAATCAGCACCGCTTGCATCGTCCAGCAGCACAACTCACCTTGACAGTCCCTTGATCTTCAAAGTTTCCATCCGCAGCATCCACAATCATGATCGTCTCTTCTACATCACTGAGAATGAGGTTCATGTGTCCATCATATGCCTGTCCTCAACGATCAACCCCGACACATGCAGCGCGAGAGAGTGACATACGTGTAGAATACCTGTCAGCTCGCGATCACCTCGTAGCTTTACGAACACCCGCTCGCTCAGTGATAGTCGTATGAGATCAAACGGTTCTTGTATGCTTGTAGATGAAGGATCCATGCAACCTATGAATCCGATTAGTCAGCATCCATTTCATTTTCTTGCAAACCTACTCTTTCCTCGACATCCACCATGCCGGTAAGTCGCTCCATCATTATACACACCCTTCACGTATTTACGCTCTAGTACAGAAACATTACTGCGACTATTGTGATGTATTCCTAACCCACGATTCGGCCTCGGGTGTGTTGCCTTGCATTGCGTTCACCATGTCTCTGACTGTATTCCAGTCCGCAAGGCTCATAACAGCGGTCGCAATCATCTTGCCAATGTCCGGGACTACTACGCATGTCAGCCTGTTCTGCATCTCCTCATCACCCCTTTCTGACATCTAGTTTCAGCACTCGGTCACGACAAGGCTCAAAACATCATCGACCAGATCACAGCAGCTTACGAAAGTGGAGGTGGTCCTCCTCCAGGAGGCTTTGGTTTTGGTCCCCAGCACCTCGTAGGACCTCCTCCTTTCGGTGGCCCACCACCCGTTGGCTTTGGCGGCCCCCCTCCACCTTTCCGTACGTAGTCCTTCATTACCTTGACCCGTTTTGGCGACAACCTCTTCCGCAGCTCGTCCTCCATTCCCTCCAGGCGTCATGCCGCCGCCAGGAGCCATGGGTCCGCCTCCTGGCGGTCCTCCTCCATTCCCTCCAGGCTCCATGCCTC
This sequence comes from Hemileccinum rubropunctum, assembly GCA_038089535.1. Classification (NCBI taxonomy): domain Eukaryota; kingdom Fungi; phylum Basidiomycota; class Agaricomycetes; order Boletales; family Boletaceae; genus Hemileccinum; species Hemileccinum rubropunctum. Next base: position 34,401 of record JBBPLC010000015.1, on the reverse strand, counting down.
CCCCGGGTTCCTTCCCTGGTGGTATGTTCTCGAACATTCCATCTCTGAACCACTTCTTATTGATTGACACACAGGTGTGCCGCCATTCCCTCCCAATGGTCCACCCGGTCCACCTGGCAACGTTCCTCCTTTTCCTCCCGGTGGTAACTTTGGACCTCCCCCGTCTGGAGCTGGACCTGCACAGGCTGGGCCACCTGGCGCAAATAGCGGGACCCCGAGTAGTGCTGGCCCTGGCGGCATGCACCCTGATAGAATGCGGATGATGAGTGGTGGAAGATGAAGGGCCTTGATAACTTGATACTCCCTTGCACAGTAACGTGTGTATTAGTATTCAAGATGCTACCCACACACAGTGCAATGTATTTCAAAAGGGTAGTAGATACAATGGTGGTACACCCCGTAGAACACTAGGCCCAATTCTACCTGTTTGCGGACTTTGAGTTTGCATAGCGAAGACAGTTAGTAGCAAATGCTTTGCTCATCGCAATGCATGCTTTACTGGACACTTCCACACAGAACGGTTCGAGTTGTCCATCTTCAATCATACGTCCCAGGTCATCCTCCGAGTACCTCCCTCGGCATTGCCTCTTAAGTCGGGAAATGAAAATCTTCTTTCCCTGGAAAGTGTCGCCATTGATATTCGAGGCATTAATCTAACACGATCCATACCTTGTCACTTGTTGATTGCCAGACGGGCATTTGGGGTACGAGTGTCCAGATGTGAGCACCGATATAGTACCACAAAGTTTGGCCTGTCTTGTCCTGCAGTATGTCATCAGAAGGGCTGTAGAGTTGTAAAGGTATGATAACACACCTTCTTGGAGGGTAGGGTAAAGGTATGAAAGACACCGTTTCCCGGGATATTGGCTTGAATGTATGTTGTTGTGTCCTGGTTGTCCGCAGGTGTTCCCCAATCAAACAAAACCGATGTTGAAGGGCCATCCATTGCAACTGGTTCGTAAATAAACGCCATATCACGTATGATCTGGATGCGGAAGCAAAGATCATCCATCTGCTCGAGGCTGAGCAGTTATCCGTTAATAGTCCGTTAGCTTTCTGTAAGCCAATGTACAACTCGCCTTTCTAACGAGCATAACTGGAAAGATGCCAATTTCATAGTCTAATAGTATGGTCTCGATCTGTGATCAAACACGTACCATGTCCTCATCAAGGCCTAAGAATGTACCCAGGTTTGTCCAGGGAATTGGACACACAATTTCTGCACTCCTGGGTGTGCGCGTCGTTGACATACGCCAGCCATCATTCAGGTCTACAGCCCTCTTGGGTACATCAAGTGATCTGTGGGGTCGGCCCGGAGAGGTCGTATACCCTTGGCTGGCAGAAACGCGTCCCGGCTTCGGTGAGTGGCCAGGAGTTGACAATGTCTCCTCATCTGGCTGAATAAACACAAATCAGAATGCAAATGTAGACTGAGTCTTGGGACTTTACCCCCAGGTCTTCCAAGAGCCCGAGCATGGCCCGTCGAATCAGTTTAAGCTTGCTTTCGGCATCGCTCTGCTTGATATTTCGTACAATCTGGTGGTCTTGTGCGCCTGGCTTCGTTTCGGGCTCTGCAGTGCGAGCTTTCCACATCGAGGCCTCGTTCGTCGACTCAACGACCACGTCGTTCAACTCCTCGCCGATGCGAACAAGGCTTGCAGCTATCTGCGCCAGCTAACGCGAGATGAATCCATTGATTTAAGTTGCTCGGGTGGACATACCTCGTCGAGGCCAGCTCGTAGCCTGGTACGGGGAGAGCGCGTTTCGGCGACGGTTCGGACAGATACGTCAGACATTGCTCTGTGAGGTGTAGCGGGTTCGCTCGGACTAGTCGACCGCATGAAGGTGGTGGTGGTGATCTGCCGTGGGGAATGTTAAGGGGGTTCATCGCCGTGGTCCTGGAGTATGTAAGTGCCAGCATGGTTTTTCGTAACAAAATTTAGCTCACCTCGTTTTCCCCCTTTCTAAAATCAGACGAGACAGTTCCACTGCTTCGTTTGCCTTATCGATGAACTTGGGAAAGCAAACCATGGCAGAATTGTCCAAACGGGTTCTCTCAGCCTCGAGGGCCCCCATCGTTGACATTCACACTCATGTCTACCTTCCGCGTTACGCTGACGAGCTACGTGCTCGCCCTTTGGCGCCCCGTATATACCGTCGCATGGATGCGGGCAGTCAACCGGAGGAGCGGCTGTTGATTCTAGATGGTGAGCCTGGAGTTGGCCGTCCTGTAGGACCCCAGGTGGGTTGTCAAAAATCCGATTGGCGCATACTCACCTTTGGGGTCTACGAAAGTACTGGGACCGAGAACAAAAATTGCTGTTTATGAAACGACATGATATCGATATCTCCTTTGTCAGGTGCTCGACCACTACATTCTCCGTGGCCTTCAGGCCTGCTGACATTCGGGATTTTATGGACAGCTCAGCAAACCCATGGCTTGACTTCTTGCCCCCGGAGCGTGCACAGGTTCTTGCCCAAGAATTGAACGATGATTTGGAGAAATATTGCTCAACATCACCCGAGGCGGAAGGCTTCCCGGGAATCAAGTCAATATATGGATTTGGGCTACTTCCCCTCGTTCCCGGTATTTCCATATCATCGGTCCTTGAGACCATCAGACAGATCAGCACATTGCATCACATATCGGGTGTCATCATGGGCACGAGGGGTGTGGGCAATGGCCTGGATGATAAGACACTGGAACCTGTGTGGGAAGCTCTCCAGCAAACGAATCTCGTTGTCTTCATTCACCCCCACTATGGGGTTGACTCCAAGTCATTCGGGGAGATGGCAAACGGACATGTCCTTCCCTTGGCGTTGGGATTTCCGTTCGAGACCACAATTGTAAGCCCGATCACCTGTCTGACCCCTCCCCTCCCCCTTACAAGTATCCCAGGCAATCACCAGGCTCATCTTGGCTGGTGTCTTGGACCGTTTCCCGAATCTTCGTCTTCTCTTGGCTCACTCGGGTGGCGCTCTTCCTCAATTATCCTCACGCCTTGCTTCGTGTATCGCGCACGATCCCATAGTTGCAAAGCGGTTGAAGCAAGATGCAAGATACTATCTCGGTAAACTCTACTTTGACGCAGTTGCGTATGGGGCCGAGGAACTAGGTTTTGTGAGTGACGTCATTGAACGAGCTGAGGCGTTCAGCAGCACAGGCAGAGAGTTCGAGACCGTGACGGATGTTGGAAGTACCAGATTGTTGTTCGGTACCGACCATCCGTTCTTCCCACCTCTTGAAGCCAGCCAGAAATGGCAAAGCGTTGAGGATAACTTGAAGGCGATACAAAGTGTACGGACATGGGGGGATTCGGCACGTGCTAACGTCCTTGGACTGAACGCACTGAGGTTGTTCAACTTGGAGTGCTGATGTATCGATCGTATCTATACCCATCACTCACTTCGGTACCTGTATCTTTAAACTGAAATCTATGTGCTGCACAGACTGATGAACAGCGCTGGTGCTCAGAATGTCAATCTCTGGAAAACCGAGTGAGCCAAACTAGGATATAGCACTTTGTGCAGTCCACGTACCATTGATTGCACGCTCATGCAGGTTACTTTCCGTGATGTTTCCACTCGATTCAAACAAGAATTTGCGTTTACCCGCCCACGCCCTTTTCAGTTTTCGTGTGACGCTGACGAGTTCCTCCCCTTGCATGTTGTCGAGCATAATTATGTCGGCGCCAGCGTCGATCGCTTCGTTGGCCTCTGCTTCTGAACCGACCTCCACCTCAAGAAGTAAACTGAATCCCCCAACCGAACGTGCCCGTTGTATCGCGGCTGTGATAGAGCCTAGAGCATGTTTCAGACGGAACTAAATAGAACAACCTGTGGAGGGTGACTCGCCAGTTGACCAGATATGATTATCCTTGAGCATGATCATACTAGACAGATCATGGCGATGGGGATCGATCCCGCCGACGATCATGCCATATTTCTCGACCAGTCGGAAACCTTGGAGAAAGACGATCTGAATGCAGAGAGAATTTCAAGGACCATTAACGTTACCTGGTGTTGTCTTTCGCGTGCCGGCAATAGTTCCCTGGTAGCCACATGCCCTAGCCAGATCCTTCATCCTCTTCGACCTGCCAACCACCAGAATCAGGGAAGCTCTTGGTTTGATCGGGACCATTGAATACTTACTTGGTTGCGATTCCGCTACATCTTGCGAGAAGGTTGAGCGCGACCCTCTCGCCCAGAAGGAGATGTCGCACTTTCCCCTTCACAGTTGCGACATGCTTGACAGGTTCGAATGTCTCCCCTTCTTGCATATGCCATTCCACACTGAGAACTGGTAATTATCGAACAGGAGCGAGGGGTGAATTACGTACTGGCATTCGAGCTGGCGGAAGATTTCAGTAAAGAAGGGAACACCAGCGAGCACAGCGGCTCGTTCTCCCTTGCCAAAGAGAAATGCTTCTCGCTCAGCCTCCCCGACTACATATCCGACGTAGTCAAAGGATGGGGTGTCCTCGGCGAGCCAGACGTTGATTTGCGACGTCCAGCTTGGCGGCAAAAGATGCGCGAACTCGTTCATATCGAAGTGATTTCTCACAATGGCATAAACACGGGATAAGATAACCGTCTCAAATGCCAAAACAAAATCAACCCAAGATAAACTACACGCCCGAAAGGACCAACGGAAAGCAAAAGAGTACGAGCACAACATTCACTGTATATCGTAAAGATCAGAAAAAAGTGGCGACAAGGGCTGTTAGCACGCCAAGCGTGGTGACTAGGCCAACACGAACGTCTGCACCGAGAGGCGCAGCGCTGGTCCCGGTAGGTGTAGTACTGGTGTCCGAGCTAGAGAGGGACGGGGTGGTGGTGGTGGTGGTGACACTAGAGGTGGACGTTCTGCATAAAAATTATGTGAGGTAAAGGCTATCACGATGCACTCCAAATACTCACTGGGTTGACGCAGGAGAGGTTGTAGACTGGTTGGAAGAAGAAACCGCAGTGATACTGAACTCACTAGACTGGGCAAGTAGAGTATCGAGGTGAGAGGGATCTTGTGCAAGGTTAACACGATAATTAGAGCCCGTAGGCCACCCCCCACTAGGTGCAGGGCATAGAACGCTGCCAACTGTTCCATCGACGAAGGAAACGAGAACCTGCTCGTTGGTAGTGTTCTATTTTCGCATGCATCAAGAAAGCGCGAAAAGGAATGAACGCGCAAAGGCTCACCATATTCGTCAGGACTGCTGTAAAATTGAGGGGGTCAGTGTCGACACGCTCCCATTCCAGATAGTTGGGACCGGAGGTATTCCATCCCTGGCTGCCGCTGGGGTAGGTGACCTGGTATGCAAAAGCCGATGAGACAACCAGGAGGAGGCTGAGGAAGATGCGCATGGAGGTCTGGTCGACGTAAAAAAACAAGGGAAAAAAAGTTTTAATTGACAGTGACTTGGCGGGAGCAAGTAAACCTTGAGCTCGAGGCCTAGGAGCGACCTACTCCCGTTTCCCACGAAACCTATTTATGTACAAGAGGCAGTTCATCATAACAGTCTCGACAAGGCCGATTGACCATGATGAATACTCACACTTGCCGTTGACTTCCTTCGTCGGCGAGTCCACGCCAGACATCTCGTGTGGTCGGCATATAAATCATGTTCGTCTACATCCCAAGACGGGCCATTCACCAGTATATGACCCGCTGGCAGGAATTATCGACTGCCACAAGACCACGGAAACGGTCAGGCACCCGCCAATGTGGCTTCGGCATCAGCCCAAAGGTCCCTTTGACCCCAATACCCTGCAATCGCAGCGAAGATTATCCAGCAGGACGCATCCGACATCTGCGTTATGTTTTCCACGGGCATAGGACTTGAGACTCCTTCAGACGCTGAATTGCTCTTTACGTGCTTGCTTTTGTGCATTCGAATGAGTCCTAGGCAGGCGCGGGCGAGGTTGCGCAGGAGATTCATCTCGTCAGCGGATAATTGATCCTCTATTCTGATGAGAAGCGCAAAAATCCACCGGCCATGGCTAACTGAGATGGTCGTAAATGGATTGTCGGGATTCTGCAGATGGATGTTTATCCAGTGAGCAAAATACATCAGCAGGTGGATGGACGTTCGCTGCGCCAGAGGATTAGCGAAGAAAATGGAATTAAGAAGCGGATACTATACATGATCAATTTCCCGTAGATGACTCGGTGTAACCTCGGGAGGTGAAAGTTGCTCAGCGTGATCTTCTTGAACTTCCTCGGATGATACTGACAGGTCAACAACTGCGAGTGGTGCCGTAATCATCGATCCTGCGCTCCGAGGAATGTCTGAGGAGGTCGGCTGTCGTACATTCCTCGGCGAGTCAACAAAGGAATCGATCGGAAGACAAGAAAATTCGTCTCTTGACTGGATCTCAGATATGCTCGTTCCGTCTGTATGGATGACAGTCTCAGCGGAGTCGGCGACCGCTCGTAACATGGCAGGTTTCTTCCGTACAGACCAGTGCTTTGGATTCCATGCCGACGCGGGATGGCCAGCGAGGAATTTCCACCATGCATCCCTATCTTTCTTCTCTGGAAGTACCCTGGGTCTTGAACCTGAATTATCGTGGTCGACATGGATTGTTGCCTGGGTCAGGTTCTGTGCTATATGAATACAAGCGATATATATCGAAATAGAGATACACGTGCCCTTCTCAGGTTGAAGAAATGTGTTTGAAACGCGATCCTCCACTCCTCGCAGGGAAGGTCGCTGGTGGATGGGGGTGTCGATGTATGGACGACCTTGGCCTCAGACACTTCATATGGGTTTCGTGCTCTGGTGATGTGAGGTAGTCGGCGTGCGTCTCGTCTACGGGCTTAGTGAACCCTAAGTTGCATCGGTGGTGAAACTACGACAATACCTGACCAAGAACAGGTACTGCATGCCATCTTGCGGTTCTTGATCAAAGTCGTGCGAGAGGTTTGCGACAGGAAGGATTTGCTTTCCCGGAGTCACCTCGTCTGAATCGGAGTCGTTCAATCCATCCCTTTTCCGTTTGTTCGCCATAGCGTCGGAAGAGGAACAGGCGTGAGAAAAACACTCATTGGACCAACTCTCTTTCCCCGCTGATGGTCGCCGACGATGATGTCGACGTGGAAAGTCTACAGGCTCAGATCGACATGTCGATGTCTTTTGCACACAATCTAGTCACGTCTTGGATAAAACCTTCTCATCTTGCGCAACCGAGGTTCAGTGGCGTAGATGCAACACAAGTACTCGAGGAAGAACTACGCCGACCTCCAAGGTACCCCATGATGTTACATGTGTTGCGGACCTACAATAAAGTCTGCACAGGTTGGGCGTTGGTGCCTCCATTCCTGCGATGCCACAACTAGCACATGAGGCCTCCAAACTCAAGCGCAAACTGGGGAAGGACAGAGCGAAAAACAAAGGTGTTGTGCAATCACAACCACAAGATTCCTCGAAATCAGACGAGGAGGAGCATAAGGGGAGACCGGCCAAACGGAAAATGAAGGTGGACCCTTTCGGACATGAGGGTAACAAGAAGAGGAAAAAAGCCGACTCGGAAGCTAACCCATATGCCTCCGTTGAGAACGACTCTCAACACCCGATTCCCATGCAAAAGAATTCAATTATAGGTGAGCTTATAATACAAGGTCAGGGCCATCCCTTTTGCGCTTCAATGCAGTATTGTGATCGGGCCGCCAGATTTACTCTCCAGGAAAGAAAGAGAGCGGGTGGGGCCGGACCACCAGTGGTCGGTGACGTTAGTCTCTTCACCGGTGAGATTACTTATTCGGACCACGTTCCCCCTAGTCCAACTGCCCCCCCACTTTCGGAACCGACCCGGGAAACTTCCGGTGAGCTTAAAGTTTTGTACTTGCCGTTCGTGCATTAAATTGCCTCATTCCTCTCCAAACCTTTCAAGTACCGGTTCCGGGAAGCATACTAACTCCAGAGTCCAGTCGAGTACATAATAATTGCATGCCAATACCTGATAAAGCTAAGCCACTTGGCATCCCATTGTTAAATCTCGATGGCCCACCGGAAGTCAAGGATAAGCGTGGAAATGATGGCGAATTGAACAATTACAAGAAGAAGCGGAAAAGGCGTAAGAAGAAGAAAGCTCGGACGATGGCCGGCACGGGAGACAATTCGCATTGAGCATATACGTAAGGAGATTCGAAATAACTTTCAGTCTTGCCTCACCTCAATTGTACGATTCGTCAGCACGCTGTTATGTGGGGGTACCGTGACTCCAACTATGCACATCGTGCGTCACCCGAGTCTTCCTGCCTATACGTTGTCGATACCGGCTGGCCGCCACTTGCAACAAGGCCGATTCTGTGATTCTAACCATAGTACGCAAGTTATCTATTGATATAAATATGTGTCCTGGGAATAATAAATATGCAATATTGGTAGCTAGGTTGGTGCAGTGCCTCGCCGTTTCTTTTGAACGGTGTCTTTCCGACTGTTGTAGGAGACCTTTCGTGAGCTAGGTGAATCACGACCCCCTGTTGCCTTGCGGTTATGGCTAGGCCGCCGGCTGTTGGCAGGGGTAGGTCTTGGTGAGTGGTTTGGGGAAGTCAAACGCCGAGTGCTTCCGCGACTCGGACGTTTGGAAGAAGGTTGAGAGCCGCGAGACAGCCCTTTTGGCGCCCGTGAATGTTGCTTTTTCTTGCCGAGTGCGATTGGCCAAAGACAGAAAAAAGATTCTGCGCCTGCCTTGGCCTGACGAGCTGCCTTTTGCTGCCTTTTTCGCTCTCGCACGGCTTTGGCTTCGCGCATTTCGCGTATGCCTTCCTTGCGAAGAAGCTCGTTGCCGCTGAATGTAGCACGCCACTTGACGAGCCAACCGTGGACCGTGGACGGCTTTGGACGACTCCGCCGCCGACCATCTGAGTGATAATGCTTTTCGGAGTCAAGGGACGGTTGAGAGAGAAGATCCCAAAAGATTAACTTACAGAAGACTTCCACTCGATTTGGATCATTTGTGACCGGTAAAAGATACGATCGTATGTAGATAGAAGCTTTGATGTGGCGATAAGTTGGATAGTCAGAGTCGATTGTATTTATGGCTCGGGACGCATCCATCTAGAGCACATGTTTCCGACTCGGACGTCCCCAAGGTCGCGGTACTACGCCGCCTCGTTACAGAGAGCTCCAGGTTTGCCACGTTTTTTGTCTTTCGCACCCCCATTTCGCACAAGGCACGTGTCGTCTACCTGCAGTTATCACTGACCAGACACCCTTGTCATACTCCCATAGTGCCTCGTGCAGACCACTGGTAATTTAAAGCGTGTTTGGGGCATGGTCACCGTTTAGCGAAAATGTCACACCCGGCAGCCGGGGCAAATGGAACGGAAGCCGCGCCAGCATTTTTGGGACAAATGGAGAGCCTGATCAGCCCAACGAGCCTGAAGCACGGTGCATGATATCACGGTATTCTGCCTGCGGTGTTGCTACTCAGTACCGTTACCGTACCTCGTACGGGCGGCGGGCGTGCCTCCGCGCACCGACATGCAATGCGGAAACCGGATGGAAACGAGCAAGGTACGCGTTTTTACACGGGAAAATATTGTCGATGTCACCGCACTGCATCCACTCAGGCCACAAGGAGGCAAGTCAAGCTAATATGTTTTGTCTTGCAGCAGGTCATTTGGTAGTTCAGCTCCGGCACGGTTGCCCTCATACCCGGTCCCCTGAAAAAACGGGCCTATGTCCGTTGCGTCCGTTAAACAACTACCCAAAATGGCAAGCAGAATGATGACTCAGAAGCACCGGACTAGCTCTCCTCCGGATACGGAACGCACTCTGCATCCTACTAGTACCTCACCGTCTTTATTTCTGAAATGTAATGTTTCATTGACAATGACGTCTTTGTGTCATGTCTACCGAGTCAGTGGCGGTGAGCGCGCCTTTCCTTTCTAGGAATTCCATCTCGGACACCGCATTTCGACTCTCTTCCCCAGCGGGTCCCTGGCTGTGACGATGCGATTTCTTCACACTGCCATGGAACATCATCGACGAGCCTCTGCTCGCAAATCATTGTGGCGTACGGTTACTCGATCCTCCGAGTCCCCTGCCGCTGCTAAACGCTCGAGTATTTCCGACACTACAAAACCAACAATGTGTCCAGCTGTCGCTTTGGACATTCCAACAGGAATTCCAGATACATCAGCTGGGAATCATGGGCTGGAAAAACGTCGATACAATCATCTCCGACAAGCTGTATCTCGGAAAGTATGACGCTTATTATTCCCGTGACATGTCATCTTCTAATTTCTCTTGCTCTCCCAGTATCCACGCGGCCAGATCTCCACGGTCGTTAACAGAACGCCGGATTACTCATGTTGTATCCGTTTGCAACGATGCCATCCCCGCCGAGATACCCGAATCTGGTATCGCTCATCTGCGAATTCCTGTTGAAGATGTCGACTTTGCCGATCTTTTGATTTGGCTGCCTTCCGCTTGTCAGTTTATAGACAAAGCCATCGCGGCTGGAGGCGCCGTCCTCGTGCATTGCCACCAGGGTCTGACTCGCAGTGCGACCGTAATCGCTGCGTACCGTTAGTCATCTCAATCTATTCATCGGCGTTTCTTGTTGCTGATACGGTGTAGTGATGCGTACCCGCCGAATTGATGCTACACAGGCGATGTCGGAAGTTCGCAAAGGTTGGTTCTTCTCATGTTGTCCATTCCCATTTTGATGTGATCCTATTCTACAGCACGAGAGCAAGTATGGTTTAACGCCGGATTTCATGAGCAACTTGTTTTATTTGAACTCTGTCGGTATCAACCAACCCCAGCTTGTCCTTATTATGTTGGGTGGCGCCAAAAATTGGATGCCCATCTGGCAGGACAAGTTTAGATGGGTACATGGTATATTTCGCATCGTCCCGATCGACGCCCACGATGGTGAACGCCAAGGACTTGGATACAATCTCGACATACTGTACGAATCCAATCGTCACAGCTCACTTGTGCTTCATAGAGCGCCTGTATTTTCTACTCCACCAGCCATGTTCCATTACTTCTCTGTATTACCCTAGCTACTTGTTAATTCGCGGTCTGCATGTACTGATAGCATCTCATTGTTCTGATGGCTAGTATCATGTCTTCCTTTTCCCTGTAATGAATGGGGTCTTCTTGTCTCGCGAGACTGCCTGTACCTGGGCCGGGTCCGATCTTATATTTGGCTCGCTATTCTAAGGGAATTGCAAGCAAGTGATTGACTCTTTGTCGTGGCAGCCACGTGCGAAGGTCACAATCATCTGCATCAATGGTTGGCCACATGCAATAAGCGCTGTTACGAATCATCCATCATGATTATCGCGACGTACTCGGTCGGAGATATCCATAAGCGCAGTGTTATAGCTGGTGGCCCGTAGTCTCGTGTACTACCAGTACCGCTGATCGATCCATGTGCAAAAGCTGCCTAACAACCCAGAAATTGGTGATGTTCGCGCCAACGCCTCGTGGGTTGACAGCAGGGGAGTGCAATCAACTTCAAAGCTCATGGAATTGAGTTTATGATTCACAGCTGCGTGACTAGGGTGCGCGCCAAATTTCCGCAGCAGAGGCCACGTAGAGCATGTTGTGTATAGTACGTGTAAGTTGGAACAAGCAACGGCCACGGTGGCCACGGTACGGAACGGCGTGCCACTTTCGGAGTTCAAAAGGCGGTTCTCACACGTTACCCTGCCCAGCACCAAACTTGCTTTTTACCTCCAGCTCACAACTCGACAATCCACTCGTCTTTCTTCGTCGTCGTCGCAACACACAATGGGTCTTTCAGTTTCGCGTCTCCTTTCTAACTTGTTCAAGAACAGGGAAATGCGTAAGTATCATTCTAGTATTAGTCTCACTCTCCGATTGACGTCGCCATTTTCACTAGGTATCTTGATGGTACGGACGCACAAGTACCCTTTGCCCTAGTCTGCCTTATCGACTCATTTATATAGGTTGGCCTTGACGCTGCTGGTAAAACCACCATCCTCTACAAGCTCAAGCTCGGCGAGATTGTGACCACGATTCCTACGATTGGTAGGCACATGGCTTGCTGTGCTTGGCTTGATTTTCTTACAGCTCTTAGGTTTCAATGTCGAGACTGTTGAGTACAAGAACATCTCATTCACTGTATGGGACGTTGGAGGACAGGATAAGATCCGTCCTCTTTGGAGGCACTGTATGTTGATATTGTTCTGTGACGCTCAACCTTTGTTTAACCATCTGCTTTAGATTTCCAAAACACGCAAGGAATCATCTTTGTGGTTGACTCAAATGATCGGGAACGTGTCTCGGAGGCTCGCGAGGAGCTTCAACGAATGTTGAACGAAGATGAACTTCGGGATGCCCTTCTTCTTGTTTTCGCCAACAAGCAAGATCTTCCCAACGCGATGAATGCCGCCGAAATCACTGACAAACTTGGTCTCCAAGCGCTCAGACAGCGAACTTGGTATATTCAGGTTAGTGACAGATTTACAGTGATGTCGCCCAGACGCTGGTTGACGTGGAACTTCCAGGCCGCTTGCGCCACATCAGGTGATGGGCTGTACGAGGGCCTTGAGTGGTTGGCAACCAACATCAACAAGCGGAGGGTATGAGCCAGAGTAGATCTTTTCTGAATTGGTTCCGTATGTGCACTTGGCCGGTCATCTTCCCTCACGACGTTGAATGATACTCCGTTTCACTATTAAATCACTGGCTCTGTTTCAACTTCGTACGCCTTCATAATTTGCAAATACCGCGAGCGTGCTTTACTTGCTATCTCATTGCAAGTATGCTATAGATGTTCATACCATGCTAGCCTCAAATAAAGCGTGTTAGGTATATGTTAGGCTCATCCTGTGCAACGTCTCTGCCTCCTTCCTCCGTTTCTCTCCCTTCTCCCTGGAAGGGCTGTCACGGCGAGTGGCCCCATACCTGGCAAGCTTTTCTAAAAGTGCCTGCAGCCGTTTTGGCTTGACTTCACTGTAGGATGCTTGTCGAACACTTGGGTTCAGATAATTCTGTACTGCATTTGTGAGAATAATCTTGGCCATCTACAAGCACCATTAGAGCGGAAAAAAAAACTGCTGTGGAGTCAGTACATACGGATTGTAGCTCAGTAAACGATGACTTGAGGTATCCTCGCCCTATCCTCGTAACTTCGCCTTCCAGGAATGTCATATCAGTCACCATGTTGGCAATTGCATTTTCGTTCATGGCTGGCACCTTTGGACCAATCGTGAAGTTCTGTGTTGCGTCCACGTGAGCGAAAGACATAACACCAAGGGAGAGTTTACCATAAAACACTCAGCGATATACCCTATAGCACCCTTGTAGGCCTCGTCCTTGTAGGTATCCTTAAGTGTTAGTGAGTCTACGACAGTCGTAAGCCAGTTCACGAGCTCATAGAGATACATGCTCGGCATCTCTTCACGGCCTTGTGGAGTCCAGTTGTATTCAGACAGATCAAAAAAGTCGTCAAGCTTCGAGGTAATAAGGGCTGTAATGCGCCTCCCGGATCGCTGGAGTGGCTCTGAGAAGGGTGACGATGCAAGACGGATCGTTCCCCCTCGTTGTGTAGACCTGGAGAACGCGAGTGAGTACTCACAAGCGCCCTTTAGTAAACGGATAAGAGCCACCTGAGGTCGCTGAGTGATCGCCCCAGCTCCGTGCAGGCTATTTCAAAGTATTCCAAGTTGGTCACAATCTGCGCAATCTGAGACAATGCTAATGTGCTTTGAATCCGTTTGTTTATGCTGTCGCTTATGTGGTTCGACAGAAGCTTATCAAGAGACTGGAGGAAAACTCTTATAAATAAGAACAGTACCAAGGCAATCGTATACCCTTACCCGACTCAGGAGATCATCGATGTTGCTGTGGTGCTGCGATACGCCTTCTACGAACTGGTAAAACTGTTGAATGAAGGCTCGAATCTATAGGCGTTATGAGCGTTCCATCGCGGATGATGCAAGCTTACATCTTGACAACAGAGGTAAAAGCTTTGGGACCAGGGTAGGGAGAGTGGCGTGGAGCTCCTGGGAATGGTTAAGTACGCTCCGCCAGGACGTATGACTGCGGCATTACCGGGTAAGGCACTCCTTTTCAGAGACGGTCAGCCATACGCCATTCAGTACAGAGTCCCGTTCGGACGGCGTAGTGACATGCATTGGCAGGTAGTCATCTCTGAGTACAACCTGGGAGAGGTCTTGCTTGAGACGAGTGGGAGATAAATATATTGTATAGAGCATACCGAATCCAGCTTCCTCCCAAACTCCGTTTCAAGAAGTTCCGTGTATTTCTCGAACAGTGCGAGTGTTAAGGAATGAAGGGACTGTGTGGAATAAGAATAAGTCTGCACAACTATGTCATTTGACGTCACATTCAAGGTATGACACGCGACAATTACCTCAAGTGTCATAACAAACACCGTCAGACATTCCTTGACTCTCAAAAATGTGTCAGGTTCCCTTTGTTCTACCAAAGCGGAACCGATAGAGGAAGATAATCGAGACACCACCGCGTCCCAAAGCTCCTCGACTTCTCGTTCCGAGCGGAAACCAGAAGTAGTCTTCAATACGTGGGATTCTATGATGAAGAAGCCGCATATTTCCTCCAGCAGGCCAGGAAGTGACGATAAAGAGAGTGGTGTAGGGAGAATAAGGTCTGACTGAGCCTGAATGGTGTGTTAGCAATGTCCATGGATCATGATAGAGTTAACGGGCCTTGCGATCAGCTTGGTAGGAGGTGCGGAGGTCGTCAAGTGAATCTAGGGAAATATAGATATGGACGCATTGGTATAGTGGTTGGAAGTCGACTTTAATCTTATCCTTGTCAAGAACATTATCTATGCACCACAGCGCTTCAAAACCGCAATCGATACAGTACAGACGGAACTTACTGTCGGTTCTTTCATATGTGACCATTTCAACTGCACTACCCACGCGACTTGATCTCAACATCGGATCCTTTTCACGTCGGGCCCTCCACTTTCGGGCGCGTGCCTCCATGCTTTCCATGGCTGCTCTCCCCACTGTAGCGGTAACATTTCTGATCTCGAGTAGCCACTGTTTCATGGATGCAGTTACAGCATTTTGTACCTGGAGGCGAAGCGAGGGCAAGGAGGACAGTATATGCTGGTATAATGGCGTTTGCGTCAGCGATGTTAACGGCATGGTTTGGATGTCTTCCAAAGACTTGGGAAGGCAGTAGTTCAGCATAAATTGACTGGACGATTTCCGTCTGACTCACTCGCAAGGCACTCCAAAACCTACCCTCCTTAATCATGTTGCCAATGCGGTCGATGACATCGAGGAGCTTTAAGCAAGCCTGAAGCGTGTCGATCGCTTCGTCGAGATTTGAAGCTGTCTTCTTCGATTGCAACAAAGTCCTTTTCTTTTCGACAAGTCCCTTTCCCAGCTGCCCAACACTCTCATCCAAGGTTGCGATTTTCTCGCGGAGGTTGGTGGTATATGACTTGATTGTGAAGAGGGTAGAGATTGAAGAGATGAACTCCTGATAGTTTTCTGTGCAGATACCTTCTATCTCTGCATCCTTTGCTTCGATGAGTGCTTGAAGGTTGCGAAGATAAACTTCTTGTTGTCGATTTGCATGTATCTGTTTGATGATAGGACCAAGCTGTTCGAGGTTCTCGGAGGAAGAGGATGCATCAAGGAGATGTATCTGTTGAAGTTGCTGGTCGATGCTTTCTTGAGTGTACTGTTGACGACGTCGCGGTGGCATCGTTGTATGCTGCAGTCCATATTGGGATGGTCGGTGAGCGGTTGTTTGTCAACGCCTTTAGATCCAAACACCGACCCTGGCTGATTAGTAGCCAGTGATCACTGATCATGGTTACCCGAAGATCCTCTCCGGAAGCCCTACCGAATTGTGTGCATCCTGATCTCCGCCTCCATCAGCTAGCACGATGCCCGAGGTAAAGTTCCAAGTCGCTGCGATGTGAGTCTCTGCTTTATCCCACCATCTACGACTCGATGATTTATCGTCAGATTATTCGACATGGATGGCACACTGGTCGATTCGACCGCTGGCGTTGTCGGCGCCTGGAGTGCCTTTGCAAAGACATACCCTGGGCTCGACGTGAAGACGATCCTGCACAGTAACTAACTTGTTTCTCAGACAATCATCACACCGTCATCCAATCCATGTTCTGCAGGCTCACACGGCGTCAGGACCATAGATAATCTCGTAAAGTGGTGTGGTATCACCGACCCAGAACTTCTCAAGGTTTCTTGTCTCAAATTCGCCCATATCTACGTGTCTTTGATCGTTGCCGCTTTATTAGGATGAAGCCGATCGGTTCGAGCGAGCTATTGTCGAGTCTGCCGAGGGCGGCATCAAGATGCTCCCTGGCGTGCGCTCAATCCTCGAGAATGCGAGCTATTTCCTTGTTACTTGGCCCTTGGAACGAGCTGCTTACTTTACTCTACAGCTCTCTCCCGCCAGGAATAAACCGAACCAACAGTGGACGATTTGCACGTCTGCAACTAGAGTCTATGCTACTGCTGCCTTGAACGCGGCAAACATAGATGCTCCCGATGATTTCGTAACAGCCGATGATGTCTGCAACGGAAAACCACAGTAATACCCTGAATCCTTGCTCGTCAACATGTATCAACTCTGACTGTTTCAGTCCGGAACCGTACCTAGAGGGGGCTGCTAGATGTAACGTTAGAGCCACTGATTGTGAGTAACTTGATTTTTTGGGACAGGACACAGACTTACGTCGTAACGAGGCGTTGTCGTAGAGGATGCACCCGCTGGTGTTATAAGTGGCTTGGCCGCTGGGTCGAGAGTAATCGGCCTACTGACTACTCATTCAAAGGAGCAGATGTTGAAGGCTGCTCAGAGTGCGCCTGAGGGCTGCTTCTACCTAGTGGAGGACTTGTCGAGGTAAATATCATATGGGCCTTTTGTTTGAGTGCTGATTTCTCTACAGTGTTGCAATGGTGCTCGCTGGCGATGGTGTGGAAATAACCATTACCTTGACTGAGGACAGAATATGCATACGCTCAGGGTGAAAATAGAGAATCCTCTGATAAAATCTTAGAAGAAATATATTTTTGTCGGACTTTACGTCCCCATCAGACCAATTAGCTGATGACCCAATGTCTTAAAGTATCTGTCCCGCATGATATATCCGCGGGAGTGCAGAACGGAGACAACCACGGAAACAGATTGCCTAATACTCGGCGCCTTCCTCCTCAGCGTCTGCCGAGTCAGTGCCTACCTCTTCGTAATCCTTCTCAAGTGCAGCAAGATCCTCCCGGGCTTCGGAAAATTCACCCTACGACATGGTGAGGTTTTTGAAGTGCGAAGAAAAAATCGCGTACCTCTTCCATTCCTTCACCAACGTACCAGTGGACGAAAGCACGTTTCGAGTACATCAAATCAAACTTGTAGTCTGGCAGGGGGGTCAACATTCGAGAAAGCATCATCCTACTCTGAGGACTGACCAAGTCGACTCCACGCAGCAGATATGGCAGTAGTGCTGCATCACAAGGTGAATCCACGTTCGACATCGGACTCCAGAAACTCACTTTGACAACATACAGAGACTGCGGCTTGTCTTCGCAAGATCGCCATTGGGGATGTGGGCCGGGGGTTCATTGCAAATTCCAAGCTTGAAGCCCGTGGGGCACCAGTCAACGAACTGAATAGTTCTCTTGGTCTTGATTGTAGCGACGGCTGCTTGGACATCCTTTGGAACGACATCCCCGCGGTACAAGAGGGCACAGGCCACTACCGCAAGAATCAGCACGTCATCACAAAGAATTACATTGCCAACATACTATATTTGCCCTCCTTGGGATCACATTTCACCTAGAGATGATTAGGATCAGCTAGATGAAACCACACGTCTGCAAGCAACAATACCATCTGGTGACCACTTTCAAAGCAAGAGAAAGTCATCTCATTCACTGAGTTCTGCTCGTGAGTAGCTTTCTCAGCAGAGAGCAATGGGGCATAAGTAGCAAGCGGGAAATGAATACGCGGAAAGCTAGGCATCTATCTTAGGAGAAACGCCACTGTGACGGAAATCTAATCACTCACGGAACCAGGTTAGTCTGGAATTCGTTTAAATCGACGTTCAAGGAGCCGTCGAATCGCAGAGAAGCAGTGATCGAGGAAACGACCTGCGCGATCAGGCGGTTCAGGTTGGTGAAGCTGGGTTGCTGGACACCCAAGTTCTTACAAATGGAGTAGATAGCTTCATTATCAACCTATTTCAAGAATGAATTAAAATGTCATTCGATACTTGTTTTGGATTAAGGTTTACCATGAAAGAACAATCCGAGTGCTCAAGAGTCGTGTGAGTCGTGAGAACGGAATTGTAGGGCTCGACGACGGAGCTAGAGAGCTGGGGAGCAGGGTATACGCAGAACTCTAGCTTGGACTTCTTTCCGTAATCGGCAGAGAGGCGTTCCAACAAAAGTGCGCCAAAGCCCGATCCAGTGCCACCTCCGAAAGAATGGAAGACGAAGAAACCTTGCAGACCAGAGCAGTTGTCGGCGAGGCGGCGCAGTTTGTCCATGACCGGATCGATGAGCTCCTTTCCTACGGTGTAGTGACCACGGGCATCTGGGAGCAAATGCCGATCGAGGGAGACGATGAGAAGTTTGCGCGACCGATGACTTAGATGGGCTCACAATTATTTGCTGCATCTTCCTTGCCAGTGATCATTGTCTCAGGGTGGAAGAGTGACCTATAAGGACCGGTCTTGACCTCGTCCACGACACCTGGCTCCAAATCAATGTAGAGGGAACGGGGTACATGTTTTCCAGAACCAGTTTCGGAGAAGAACGTAGAAAAACCCTGATCAGTGTTTGAGCCAGGATCTGCGACACGACCATCAGGCTGAAAGTGGAGTTACGGTGAGTCCTTGAGTAGGACAGGAGAAGAACGTACGCTAAGACCGTGTTCCAGTGTGTAGAGCTCCCCTGGAGAACAGTGAGCTGGTAGGGTTACGGTGATTGTCAGTATCGCAAACTCACAGCACGCATTGCCAATTTGGACGCCAGCTTGGCCGACATGGAGTGAGATGACTTCGCGCATGGTAGAGAGCTAGACGGTCGATGGTCGTGAAGGTAGAGAGCAAGCAATCGTATATGTCTTCCGGTAAAATTTATGACATCGATTTATTTTAAAAATATCATTAGCCAACTGGTCGGTCCGAGCGCAATTCAAAGACTGGACTCGGATAACACACATCCTCCAGGCAAACTTGAATAAAAGCGTGTAAAAAAACGTATTCGTAAATTTCATCAACGGTGCGCGGAACAAATTATAGGAACGGCTAGCTTCGATTAGAAAACAAGGGAAAAATCATGCAAAGGTAACTAGTACTCTCCACCCTCCTCGACGTCAGCAGAGTCAATCCCAACCTCCTCGTAATCCTTTTCAAGTGCGGCGAGGTCCTCACGTGCCTCCGAGAACTCACCCTCCTCCATACCTTCACCAACGTACCAGTGGACGAAGGCACGCTTGGAATAGAGAAGATCAAATTTATGGTCGAGACGGCTCCATGCTGTCGAGATGGCCGTTGTGTTCGACAGCATGCACATACTACGCGACACCTTGGCAAGGTCACCACCAGGGATGTGGGCGGGTGGCTCGTTGCAGATACCGAGTTTGAAACCAGTAGGGCACCAATCTACGAATTGAATGGTCCGACGGGTCTTGATGATGCTGACGGCCGCATTGACGTCCTTGGGAACGACATCACCACGGTAGAGTAATGCACAGGCCACTAATGATCGATTAGGCAAGCGACTGACGCAAGGCATAACTTGACGTACTGTATTTGCCCTCACGGGGATCACACTTGACCATCTGGTTTCCAGTCTCGAAACACGAAAAAGTCATATCCGCAACCGAATTTTGCTCGTGGTGAGCCTTCTCTGCCGAGATAATTGGGGCAAATGTGGCCAATGGGAAATGGATGCGAGGGAATCTATGATCCGCTCAGCTGAAGGACGATAAAGTACGCTACAAAAAACTTACGGAACTAGGTTGGTCTGGAACTCGTTGAGATCGACATTGAGGGAACCATCGAAACGCAAAGAGGCAGTAATTGATGAGACAACCTGAGCGATCAAGCGATTCAAGTTGGTAAAACTAGGGGACGTGATGTTGAGGTTTCGCTTGCAGATATCGTAAATAGCCTCGTTGTCGACCTGATTGCGTTGGATGCAGTTAAGCGTTGCCGCAGAACATACGTAAAACGCCTGCTCACCATGAAAGAGCAGTCAGAGTGCTCCAGGGTCGTGTGAGTCGTCAGGACGGAGTTGTAAGGCTCGACGACCGAGTTTGCCATTGTCGGAGCAGGGTACACGCTGAACTCCAACTTTGACTTTTTGCCATAATCTGTGGAAAGGCGTTCGAGAATCAAGGCACCGAAACCCGATCCAGTGCCACCACCAAAGGAATGAAACACGAAAAAGCCCTGTAGACCGGCACAGTTGTCGGCGAGTCGACGAACTTTGTCCATGACGTTGTCGATCTGCTCCTTACCGATCGTATAATGACCACGAGCGTCTTGAATGAAAGAAATGAGATAGAGTAGTATGTAAAACTGGACGACGTACAGTTGCTCGCGGCATCTTCCTTGCCGGTGACCAGAGTCTCTGGGTGGAAGAGACTCCTGTAGGTGCCAGTCCGAACCTCGTCAATCACGTTTGGCTCCAGGTCGATGTAAAGAGATCGAGGAACGTGTTTTCCCGAAGAGGTTTCTGAGAAAAACGTGCTGAAGCCATCATCATTTGCAGATGGGGATCCCTCAACAAGGCGACCGTCGGGCTAGATGAGTTGGATCAGCAAAAATGAGAAAAACGACCGAGGGATAGAGCTACACTCAGACCGTGCTCGACGGTGTAGAGCTCCCCTGTGAGGAGTGATTAGGGATGGATGATGTGCGACGCGTACATAGACATACAACAGGCGTTTCCAATCTGAACACCGGCTTGACCGACATGAACAGAGATGACTTCACGCATGATTTAAGAGGAATTGACTGCAAAGAAGATATGAATGGCACGATGAACGCGAAAAGACGCGTCGTTGAACTTACTGGAAAGAGGCGAGGATGGGTGGTGGCCCAGACAAGCTGGGCCGAGGGTTAAAAAGGTCGAGAAACACATGTCGATTAGGTAATCATGATAGTTCCCACGATTCGGTTAAGTCAGGTCAATGACTGAAATTATGTAAATTATTTACTTTTCAAAATGATCACGTTCAGGCCACTTGCAGGTGCAGTCGGCGCGCAGAGCCCCGTCCCGCTCGCGTATCTCCTCCAAGTCGACGACGTTCGCGTCCTCCTCGACTGCGGCGCACCAGACTGGTCCCCGGAACGTACCAGTACAGCAGAGACTTACTGCGCTGCCCTACGAGAGTACGTTCCTCTCTTCCGCCGTGATCGCGTCTCACTATGTCCTCAGATGCGCGCCCACCATCGATCTCGTCCTCATCTCGCATGGTGATCTTGCACATGCTGGCCTCTACGCCTACGCATATTCCCGCTGGGGGCTCAAAGCCCCCGCATATACGACCATCCCCGTCCAGGCAATGGCGCGCATCGTCACTCTCGAAGACGTCGAGGGAACCCGTGACGAACAAGACATCCCAGAGGAGGAATCACCCTCCATTTCCGTCCCCCAAACATCTAATTCCCCTTCCCCCAAGTACATCGCTACCGTGAACCAGGTCCACGAAGCTTATGCTGCTGTCAATACACTCAGGTATTCTCAGCCCACACACCTTCAGGGTCAGTCTTGGCATCCCCTCGATCTTGTGTTTACTCCCTTGATAATAACGATAGAAATCAACACCCTGCACAGGTAAATGCCAAGGCATCACCATCACACCCTTTTCTGCCGGACATACCCTTGGCGGCACCATCTGGAAGATTCGTTCTCCATCGGCCGGTACCATTGTCTATGCGGTCAACATGAACCACATGAGAGAGCGCCATCTCGACGGCACTGTCCTTTTCCGCCCCTCCGCAGGTGGCATTTTCGAGCCTCTTGCTCGACCCGATCTCTTCATAACCGACGCAGATCGGGCAAACGTCATAACCAGTCGACGAAAAGACCGTGACGCGGCCATGATCGGTGCGTTTCACTCCCGGTCCCTTTGACCCTTGAGCAACTTACCTCTCTGTCTCTTAGATGCCATTGGCGCTACCTTGTCGTCGAGGTGCTCTCTTTTATTACCCTGTGATGCTGGTCCTCGGTTACTCGAATTGCTCGTGTTACTCGATCAGCATTGGAAATTTGCAGACTTCCGTTACCCCATCTGCCTTTTGTCTCGCAATGGTCGCGAAATGCTGACATTTGTCCGAAGTATGATGGAATGGGTAGGAGGCACTGTTAGTAAAGAAGATGTCGGCGTCGATGGGTCTGGTAAAACGGGATCTAAACGACGACGGGCTGACGATGAAGCCGACGACGAAGCATTGGGCGCGTTCGCGCTACGATTCAAGTGCGAGCATGTTTTTCTTCATCGTGTCGCACTCACCTTTCGTTCAGGTATCTCGAGTTTTTCTTGAATCCTCAGGCGCTCGTCCAAAAATATTCGTCAAAGGAGCCGAAACTCATTCTTGCTGTCCCGGCATCTCTGTCACACGGGCCGTCCAGGTCACTATTTGCTGACTTTGCAGGGGTTCCTGATAATGTCATACTCCTCACGAGTAGAAGTGAAGACGGGACTCTCGCTCGCATGCTCTTTGATAGGTGGAACAACTCTCAAAGGGGCGACGATACTTGGGACAAGGGCAAGATAGGGAGCAACGTCATGATAGATGGATCTCTTCATCTGAGGGTACCTCCAATCTTCCTCAGCCAAACATTGGACACTAAGACTCCCTCAGATGAATTCAAGAGTACCTCTTCAGGGTGCTGAGTTGGAGTCCTACCTTGCCAAAGAACGTGCAATCAAAGAAAAAGAAGCAGCGCAACAAGCCGCTATCGTCCGAAATCAACGCATGCTCGAAGCGGACGAAGACGAGTCCGACGAGGAATCCGATTCTGATGAGGAAGATGAAGTCGAACGTGCACTGAACGAGGATCAGATGGACACGGCCGACGGCGATTCTCCGGTGACGATTTCGACGCGTCGACGAAAAGCGGAGAAAATTGAGGACAACAACGACTGGGGGCTTGATATGGACGATGGACTAACCAAAACACTGCTATCATTCGATATCTATCTCAAAGGCAACGTCTCCAAAGCTACATCATTCTTTAAGAGTACAGGGGGTTATACTCAACGATTTCGCATGTTTCCTTATGTCGAAAAGAAGCGGAAAGTCGACGAATATGGCGAAACTGTTGACGTCGGAATGTGGTTACGTCGAGGTAAGGTTTTTGAGCAGGAGGCGGAGTCCGATGAAATGAAGGAGGCGAAGCGAAAACAGGCGGAAGAGGAGGCCAAGGTCATATTCTTATCATTTTCAAAGTACGCGCTTGATTGACCGACCAGTTCTACAGGCTGTGGTGCAAGAACCTCCCTCAAAGTACGTATCGTCCGAGATCGAAATTCAGCTAGCCTGCCGCCTCCTTTTCATTGATATGGAGGGTCTCAACGACGGTCGTGCTGTCAAAACGATAGTACCTCAAGTAAACCCTCGCAAAATGGTACGTAAAAATTTGCTGATAGCGGGGATTGGACTAATCACCTTCCGCAGATCTTGGTGCACGCTTCTATGGACGCGGCGAAAGCGCTGATTGAAAGCTGTGGGCAGATCCGCGCGATGACTAAAGACATCTATGCCCCCGAAACGGGTGAGAGCGTACAAATTGGGCAACAAACCAACAGTTTCTCCATCTCGCTCAGCGATGAGTTATTGAATACGGTCAAAATGTCTCGAGTACGTAACCTGGCTCATTGCTCACCGCATATTCACCAATTGCCATTGATAGTTCGAGGACAATGAAGTTGGTTACGTGACTGGACGTGTGGTGAACCACTTCAGCTCCACTATACCAATTCTCGAACCATCTGGGGTCTCAGTACCGGCTGATGCACATGTCAGGACCGACGCCCCCCGTAATCGGGTACTTGGATCGAGGCTAGCACGACCGCTCCCACGTTCGACAATGATTGGAGAGCTCAAACTAACAGCTCTCAAGGCTAGACTTGCATCCATCGGAATACCAGCGGAACTTATTGGCGAAGGTGTTCTCATCTGCGGTGCTGGTGCCAGACGAGCGCAGCCAACGGACAACATCGAAGAAACCGTTGCAGTTCGCAAGATAGGACGAGGAAAAGTTGAACTCGAGGGCAACGTCTCGACCGTCTATTATACTGTACGAAAAGAGATATACGGGTTGCACGCACTCGTAGCTGCCTAATAGCATGTATGTAGTCGATATCCTACTTAGTACCTGATCTCATGAACGAAATTATCATCACGCTCCTTTTCCTGCGTCCTCTTTCAAGCTAACTATCCTGTTGAGTACTAAGACATCACCCTGATTCACGCCGCAGGGACCTGATTGGTTATTAAGCGTCGACAAGCGGGAATCTGAGTCCACGCAGAAGTACGCCACGCGTAGACCCTGGAAGCGAATGCACTCCTTGCCAACCAATTGTTCGGGAGTGACCACAGGAGTATCTGGATCCACAAACTGTTGTGCTCCGTCGGCCTGCGATTTCTCAGCACGACCCTTGGCTTCTGCGAGTGCGTTCTTCACGGACTCCCTTGCCAATGGCCAGAAACCAACCTCTATCATTGCCCCTTTTATGACATCCATGCTATGTGGGTTGATATCCGCTGTGAAATCGGGCACCGCAGCTAACGGGTTGTCGCTCTTGAACAGGGGGTGGAAAATGCGTATTTCATCCACACGAACAGGGCTTCCAGACGGTGCATGTTCTGCGACCCACTGGATGTATGTTTTCGGTCTTGCAGCTCCCTTGTCTTCAAGTTTGCAGAAAAGCTCTGTAACCCTGCCCGTGGTAGGATCCATCTTGTACGACGTGCATGTGATAGGATCTGGTGCTTGGAAGAGACCGACTGTCTTGCCTGGGGCGAGCCGGAAGTAATCTTTGGAATCTTCGAGCCTGAAATCATCGGCATCGATGTAGATAGTACGCGTGAATGGAATGGTGGAGACCCCAAGCTCGGGAACTTTGGGATGTAGTGGTTTCTTTACCATGAGGATATAATCTTCAGGTAGGTTCTCGATGGTGACTTTGAGGGGACGCAGCACCATCAGTAGCCGCGGTGCTGTTCCCTCCAGAAATTGCCTGATGGCCTGATCAAATCGGCCAATCTGGATGTTTGATTCAGCTGTGGAAACCCCGAGAGTGCTCACGAAAGACAGGATCGCTTCTGGTGGAACTCCCCGACGGCGAAGTGCGATGACGGTGTGAAGCCTTGGATCGTCCCATCCAGTAACGTAGCCCTCTTTGACGAGCTGCAGGATCTTGCGTTTCGAATTTATCGTTCCTGTGACGTTCAACCTCCCGAATTCGGACTGCCTCGGCTTGTAGACTTCGAGTGCGTCGCAAAGCCACTCGTATGACTGGCGGGAAGTTACGAATTCCGTGGTGCATAGCGAATGTCTAGACACTGGTTTAACTCTCGACGACGCAAAACAAGATGGGTGACGTACGATATGTTCTCGAAACTGTCAACGAGACAGTGTGTATAATCATAGGTAGGGTATATCTTCCATTTGTCATGTGTACGATGATGCGACGCGTCCAGAACCCGGTAAGCTGTCAGGTCCCACATCTTGGGATTGGGATCGGTCAGATCCTGCTTCATACGCAAAAATGCTCCTTTGGGACGATAGAAACCATCCTTCATTTTCTGAAACTCTGCAAGGGACTCCTCGACCGGCCTGTCCCTATGGATACATGCTCGAGGAGCGGCAACCTTTTCACCTCTATCAGCCTTCATCTGCTCCTCTGAGTACGTTGCGTAAATAAGTATCGAGTACTAGAAAGATGACCACTCACGGGAACAATGACAAACATACGCCCTGTCTCGTTTTATCAGCTCGATGGCGAGCTCATATAGTTGGTCGAAGTAGTCACTGGAGTAGGTGATCTTCCATGGCTCAAAGCCAAGCCATCGAACTACTTCTATGATACTTGTAAAGTATCTTGCTTCCTCTTTCTCAGGGTTGGTGTCGTCGAAGCGAAGGTACGCTCTTCCTCCATGATGTGCAGCATAGCCAAAGTCCACAAAGATAGCTTTGCAGTGACCTATATGCAAATACCCGTTCGGTTCGGGAGGGAATCGCGTGTAAACCCTGCCACCGGTAACGGCCAAGTGTTTGCCGCGAAGTTCGGGTTTGATTTGCGGGTTTTCACCCGGTTTATGGAGCGCGCCAAGGAAGCCTTCCTCGAATACCACCTTCCTAGATTTGGCTCTCAGCGCAGCATCAGAGACTTGTGTCGCGGTGCTGTCCGATGCCTCGCCGGTAGTCAATATGTCAGTCTCCTTCTTCGGCTCCTGCAGAGGTCCACGGGGTCATGGCGCAGTTCCAGTTATGATCAGCATTGCATACCTTTGCTCTGGGTTTCGCCACCTCCTTCGCGCCAAAAACCTGCATAAAGACACGCTCGACGGCGTTCTTTATTTCGAGCGGATTTGCCCATCGCAAAGCGGGGATGTTCTTCACTCCGCTGATAACAGCTCCGAGGCTGGCCCATCCGGACACGGTGTTTGCCTGAATGTATTCGTTGACGAAAACATCTAATTGTTCGGACGTGATGCTGAACCCTAATCGCATGACGGTTGAGCAACCTATAATGCACAAAGACCGGTAGACTCACCAACGCCACAAGTTTCGTTGAACTCGGACTCGTTCACCGGCAACGAGTGGGAGTCGAAAAATTTAGTGGCAACTAATCCAAATGTCCATTAATCACTGGTCCAGAAGATGTGACGGCCAGACAACGAACCGTTTACTTGGTCTACCGACTTGAGCTTCTCGTCACGGATGGCTTTGACGATGTAACCTCGCTTGGCATCGTCGACGTTCGGTGCTTTAGCAAGCTGAACGGCGAGTGCTGCAATCAGCACTGCTCGTTTTTCCCCGAGAGGATCTGATCCAGAGGCAAGGTCGTGCGAGAGGATGAGATTCCTCAGAATCGTGGCACTCTTTGCGTTCTTGGCTGCCTCCGTGGCCTTGGATTTTGATAATCCGATGGACTGGAAGAGAGCGGTGGAAGTAATCTCCTCTGTGGTCATAGTAAGTATCGATGTAAGTGAACCTTGAGCAGACCCGGGCTTTCCGATGACTCGTCCTTCCGAGTCTCCGTTATCTAATCTGACATTCAAATTGGGTACTAGTGCATGATAACATCACACAAATCCCCTACCAACTGTCGCTTTGGTCGACCGTCAGCTCGTTGGCCAATCACTTTAATCTCCATCTTCTTCACTGACGAACCCAAAATCGTCCTAATTTCATCACCATCCAGAAATGTCAGGGATAGTTGTAGTATCTTGTCTAGTATCAATCGCGCTGCCTTGCTAGATATGTATGGCAATATCGGGAAATCAGAGAAAGAGACGTGTTGGGAACGAACTTTGACCATCCATGAGGCCCTCGACTGTCGTTTGAGGTGAAATCAACTCACCGATTGTCAATAGCTGCCACTGGTCCTCTGTCCAAGACTTTTCGACTTCCACCAAACGCTCAAAGTGACCCTTCCAAAGCGTAAACGTCTCCGAGTTAATCACTAATATACTAGGGAGGCGTTCCTCTCTGAGTCTATGATGAGGCAAGGGGCCTGGAGAGGGTAACGGTTCAAGCCAAGGATCGAGTATCAGGGCTTTTTGAACGGGTATTGGAGGTTCACTTTCCGGGGGTGCGTTAGAGAGTATTGAGAACTGTCCCGCTCAGCCCACGATGTCTCGCGAATGACTTGGACACTCACGACAGTCGCTCCTCCAAACGAGTGTCCAGCAAGAACAACATTTGCTTCGCATTCGATTGGCTTCTCCGACCCGACTCTGGACCATCTTGACCAATCGATAGAGGTATCTCCTGTAGTTTCCAAAGAATGGTGAACATTTCCGCGACCGTCGCGAACTAAATCACGAATTGCTCGGAGGGCATGGTATATTTCCTTCCTTCTAAACCCAAGTTGTTCACCTCGAAAAGATAGCATATTACATTCTTCAGCAGGGTGATCAGGGGGCCAGCTTGAGATTAAACACGATTAGAAAAAAATGCTGATGTCAGAACGTCCTAGGCCTACACTAGATTAGTTTCCTTGATGTATGGTATTGGATCGGAGAAAGAAGGGATAGCAACATGTGCCGATCCATCTCGGTGTTCCATGGCAAGTACTACACGTCCAGAAGACGCGATTCGTGTGCAAAGCTGACTGCCTTAGAATGAACAACAGGGACCACTGGAGGTAAGATACGGTTACCTGTATGCGGTTCTACTGCCTCCTAATCCATGCGAGAAGATAACAAGCGGCCAGGGAGAAGACTTGGAAGATTTAGCTTGGGTGATATTGTGAGGGGTGAGGAGGGGTGCATCAGGATAAACAGGTATCTACAAGCTCGGTCGGATATGTAAGAGATGTCATGGGAAATGTCGAACCTTGAGCAGCGCTGCAAAGAGGTATATGAGCGGCCATAATAGCCATAAGGATCTGTCTAATGACGGGGTACGTTGGGTAATTAGTAGAGTTGGATGTAAGGTTTTAGGATCGACGAATCACCGGAATAGTTCCTATAACCCTGCAACGAGGCTCCTAGCGGGCTGAATACGTGTCATAAGTACTTGGTAACACGAGGCAAGCCATGGTGTACCAACGAACCGAAGTAACCAATTCAGGCCTTTTGGAGTGCTTTTCAGCGGTACGTCAGCGGGGTAAAAGGCAGTGAAGGCGACTTCCTCGAGCACGAGAGCATCTTTTAATTCAGAAGACGCCGAACGGACCTTGGCACTACTTAGTGAGCACCTTGGAACAGCCAATTTGAAAGTTGTCGCTCCAACAGGAAATCGACCACCAGGAGGGTTGAGTAAAAACATGGAACCGACGGATCCGAGTTGCCGGCCCGGGCCACGCTTATGTTAAGAGTTACAAAACATTATTTTGCGGCCAGTGCTACTAGTAGCTATCATGATGGTGCGCAGTGACTACTAGGCTGAATGCAGTACTGGAACAGCTTGGCTGACGATGCCTCGCTCGGCGACTTAGTTTATCGCAAGGTCAGCTATCAGCGCTCAGGCTTAGCTGAACAACGCACAGTGCTGACACGCTCGAGCAAGGCATCAAATATTGGCACGACGGACCACAACACCATTCGATTGGTACAAAATTCCAAATTCAGATACAACATGGCGACACCTACAAGTACAAGGATATAATAATGGCTGTGATGCACCCACGGTCATGTTCCTCAGGAAGCCAGATACCATGTAGGGCTCTGCAGCATCATAGATCTTGATCAACGGGGGGTTGTCAAGGGAGAATGGGGTCTTCCGATGGATGCGCAAGCTGCCAGTGCTGGCGCTCGCCACTGATGCGCCATGCTGGTGGTCCTTGCAACGGACCTGGGCTCAGAGATGGTAAAGAGCCAGGCATCATTTGCGGATACGCAGAGGGCGGAGCGTGAAGAACACATCCTTGCGGGAGAGCAGAACGAGCAGTGGTCTCAGCTCCAGAGACCTTCCCACTCGGACGAGAGCTGGAAACATCGGCTAGAATGTTATGAGACGGCTGGGTCCTTGGCAACATAAGTGAGTCGTTAGAAATATCGAACTCAGTGGGGGAAACATCTGTTGGCAAGGGAAACTGCGTTGGGCCACGAGGTCTCTGGATGAGCTTGTCCTCTTGAAATAGCGGTTTTACAGGCGAGATCCGTTCACCCAACTCTTGTTTCGGTTGCGGCATCGGGATGGGCGGATGTGGGACAATGCGAGCGGGAGTTTGCTCTCCGAGCTCCTTGCGAAGAGTCATGATCTGGCTCTTCAGCACGACCGGGAATACCACCTGCTCGTCGTCATCCGCATTGGTGATCCGTACGAGGGTTGCCACGCTTAACGGGGGTATATATGATCGATAAGAGGTCGGATGTATCAGAAGTCTAACTTACAATGCTTCTTTCAAATAGGCAAAACTGAACCCCTGTGTCAGTTCTGCGACTTCCTCAACGAGGGATTCTGGGAAAGATATCTCGTCGTTGTCCTTGAGCTTCTCTTGCCAATACTTGGCGTACAGCGTACGCTCTTGGTAGTCAGGATCATCGAACAGACTGCCTGGTTAGTTAGCGCGAGTTGATTGTTATATGTTTGTCAACGTACTATTTCCGATCAAACCTGCTTGGCCGATTGGACAAGCCGGGGTCAAGTCTGTCGAAATGATTGGTGGAAGCAATGACAAGCAA
The DNA here is from genome assembly GCA_038089535.1 of Hemileccinum rubropunctum. Lineage (NCBI taxonomy): Eukaryota > Fungi > Basidiomycota > Agaricomycetes > Boletales > Boletaceae > Hemileccinum > Hemileccinum rubropunctum. The sequence goes on along the minus strand of JBBPLC010000015.1, from coordinate 4,062 downwards.
GCCATCGTTCCCTTCGAGCCCATCAAGCTCGTTGAGGAAAAACGATCGGTTCTGATCGTTGATCAGACTGTCGAGGTCCTCCAATATCAACTAAATGACGTTTAAGTTTATTTGCAAGTTATCCCGTCCAATACATACCACACACGGGGTCAACCGACGCGCCTTGAGGAAGACGCTCTGCATGGCTACCTCTTCGCCTTGGAAACCTCGAGTATCCGCATAAGTTTCCTGCAAACTTTCTCTTCTCTTCTTTTCACTCACCCTTGAAAGACTTGACGTAGAGTGGAGTGAACCCACGTTCAGTGCAGGTCTTCATAATAACTTTGATGCTGATTGTCTTTCCGTTTCCTAGGAAAGACATACTGTTAGCTATACGCGAGCGGATCGATCAAGAATCTTACCTGGAGGACCATACATGATCAAGCCACGCTTGGGCAGATTTTGAGTATATTCCGCTACGGCATTAGAGTGCAACAAACACCAACCTTCCATGGGATGGATAGTCTCTTGTACGTCATTTCTGATTTGAAAAACCCGTAGACATCGTTCTGCAGGGCCATCTTGCTCCCCTCCTTCATGACGACGTCATCCCAAGACGAGTCTTTGATCTGGAGCCAGAGTCGTTTGTTTTTCGACCAATTACCCTGGTTGAAGACCCAGATCTCGTCGTGGGTTTGTTCGGCATAAAGGGCAACAGCGAGCACAAAGTCCCGCGCTAGCTGCTCAGGGCCGTCGTGAAGGATGAAATAGGCAATCTTGATGAAATTTCCGACGTGGAACTAACCCAAACGTCAGCGCGTCAAATGCTTTTGCGATGGTGGGTCACTCGCACCTTTGCGATGTGCACGATAAAATCATTCCCCTGTTCAATGCCAATTTAGTAGGATCAGATGGATAGATGGGGATGGAGACTCTCACATTCCAAGTGAGTTTATAAGAGCCAAAGATGACGCTTTCGACGAGTGATCCAGCTACCTCGCCAGCGTTGTGTCCAGCTGCTGGAACGAAATTAAGATCTATAACCCGTCTGGATGCCGCTTCTCCAGAGTCTGGAGCATGAACTGTAGCACCAGGGAACGCAAGGAGGTTGTTGAGCCTATAGTCCTCGGAGACGACGAGCGAGTACTGTGGGTACAATCTGCGGAGAGTGTCCGCGCTGCAGACTCGGTCGATTCGCTGATCGGTACATATACTGGATGATGACTCACGCAATCAGCTCGGGGGTGGCATGCTTCGCAGATGCTGGGGTAGAAAAGGCGCCGGTGAGCACTCGACAAGGACAGGCAGTGGCAGATACAAACATTGGTCTACCCATTTCTCATAAAAATTGGTCGGTTCGTGACGGACGGCTGGTCGAACGTCTACGTATTCGATGTCCTGTTGAAGTGCTTGTGTCATGAGTTAACCGAGTCTTAGTCGTGTCAGTGGACCCAGCTGCGATTATAACTACCGCAAGCTCCACAGCATAGACTAAATTCAAAGTTACCATCAAAATCACGCCAGCATGTCGACCCAACCTCTCCTCCAGCGCACTGCTTCCAAGCGCATCGCACTGCCAATCAGGGTAGAACCAAAAGTTTCCTTTGCAAACGAAAGAACCTTTTTATCATGGCTTCACTTCACCGTCGTTCTTGGTGGTCTTGCCGTCGGTCTGCTCAACTTTGGCGACCAGGTTGGAAGGATTAGCGCTGCAATGTTTTCAGCCGTTGGTACGTCGCTTGCCACCAAGTCAATACCCGTCTAATACGAGTAGCCATGGCCGTGATGGTGTATGCGCTGTACACCTACCACTGGCGAGCCGCGTCTATCCGTCGCGGTGGCCGTGGACCCTATGATGATCGCGTAGGACCGGTTAGTATCGTCATCACTATCAGTTGTGCTGGCACTGATCCAATCTCATCAGACCGTCTTGTGCGTTGCACTGCTCAGTAAGTCGGTTTTCATCCCCCCTCCGTCGGACGAATGACATGACTCTTTTTTTTTCTTTCTCAAGTCGCTATCGTTGTCAACTTTTTCCTGCGGTTCTCGCACGATTGAGGGGACATGTAGCGCCGTTAAGCTTCGCTTGATCAATGTAAACGATGTCTGAATGTGCACGTATATGATATGCGTATAACAACGAAGAGTCATCCCCTCCTCTGCCTCTTGATCCCTGCGCGCGTGGGTAATGATGCAGAAGTGTCAATCGAAGAAACCGACACGGAACGACGCGACTACGGGGAAATTCAGACGCCGACACGTCAAATGGGAAAGGAACACACCTGTTTTCTGCTTCTACCGCTCCTCGCACTAACGATGCTCTGGGCCCTTCCCTCTGCTTCACCATCTTTATCCTCTCTGGATTCGTCGACATCCATAGGCGATGACTCATTGTAGTCTCTCTCGGTGTTCTCACTCTCATTGATGCCCAGTCTTGCTTTTAGTACTCGAATGTCCTGTTCCACCCTATCCACGACTTTTTTAGTCTCCATCAAGGCAGTCGTGGCTTCTAGCAGCGATTCCAGCTGAGAACAGTTTTCCCTTGTTGGCATTACCAAGCGGGCGTGTGTGACGCCCAACTCGGCGAGCATCTGTGTGACCTTGGGCGCAATGGTCGCCCTTGGAACGGGAAGTTTGAAACTACGAAGGTGGACAGGGACATGAGTTGCCTTTGTTGTGTTGGTTGCGGAGGGTTCAACTCGAACAATGCAGTGTTGGGCATCTGCAGTCGGATGATAAGTTGTAGGAATCGAGCAAAGACATCTAACTCACCGTAGACGGCAGACTTGGCTGGTGGTGGTTTTTTGGTAACGGGAGGGCCGAGTTGAATGATATTGGATGGGGTGGGAGGTAAGTCCAAGTCGAGGCCGGCACCTTTCTTCTTCTTCTTGATGCCTTCGATGGAGAGGATCGAGGGGCCGTCCTCCTCGACGACGATGTCGGGAAGACCAGAATCGACACCAAGTAATGTACGGAGGAGATCGTCGCGTTCTTTTCTGAACCTGCGTTCGTTTTGCTCGAGTCGCTTCAGTTCTACGAACAAGGCCTCTTCCTCTGCGATTTCCTCGGGTGTTCGATCCTCGAGACTGGCGATGTAATTTTTGCGCATCTTTTCTCGATCTAAAACAAGTTTGAGTGGGGAAGACTTTGGTGCGGTGATGGAAATTACCTTTGTCGAACTGGTAGCTGTTGAGGAGCTGGGATTTGGTGGACTCGTCGCCTGTCCATGGACGATTCCTGATGAGCTTGCGACAGACGCTGTAATAGCGGTCCTTGAGATCCTGATTGGGGATGTCAATGTGTGTTTGGAAGTTGTTTGAAGGAGATACCTCGATCGCTCGGACGGGTCCATGCGGGTAGTCGTAGCGGTCGTAAATGACGTACCACCGGAGGTCATACTCTTGTACGATCTTGAAGAGATAGTCTGTCTCCTCCTTTGGCCAGTCGCTGTCTGTGGGGAGATGAGAAAGAGGGAGGATGAGACTGAGTGCACGCACCCTCCAAGAGACGGGTGTACTCGTCTTGGGAGTAGTTGTATGGTGTCGGCTGTATGTTGTATTTTGCAAAGGGATAATCTGGGAGGGGATGAGGTAGAATAAGTGGGCAAAGGAGTATGACGTACCACTATTGGGGTCGGTAAATTTGGACCAGTGGGAGAGCTGCAGGGTGTCTGAGCGTGCGCTGTTTTTGAACGGTTTATGTTCCCTATCTGGATGGTTGAATGAGGAGTGTGCGAGGGTGGAAATGCGTACCATTTGACTGTACCACCGCTACCAAAGTTGGGTTTTTGTTTGAGCCTCGGCTTTGCGAGATGGGCTGCGAGTGATGGTGCAGATGGACCGATGAGTGAGTATAATTCACGAGATATTCCGTCTGGTTTCTTGGACGAGGATGGATGAGATTTGCGTGGGTTGGATGATGCTTGGGGTAGGGAAAGTGCACTGCGTATGTCTGACGCGGAGATGGCCATCGTCAGAAAGATCGTGTAAATATTTATTTAATTATTCTTTGTATCCTTCCTTCTCGATGGCTGCCCTCCTCTCCTCCTCTCCTTCCCTCACTCATTCTCTTTCAATCCCCCTC